>PVJH01028842.1:0-26773 GCA_004026705.1 Nesogale talazaci | reverse complement strand
CCCCTCCTACCAGGTGGCTAACACCGGTGTTGAAAAGCCACGGACAGGCAGTGGGACATGGCCGTGACTCCTAAGAAGTCCCCTTTCTGCTGTGAATGAACAAGGTGAGGCTCGGTAACCAGGCAGAAGAGCTGTGAGAAACAGTTCTCCCAAGGATGCCAAATCTGCATGTGCAGAAAAGTTCTCATTTCCCACAAACAGCCCCAATGTGCGCACCATCCGGATCCAAAGACAAATATGGTGGGGCAACATTTTTATGGAGTTTGTAAATGCTGATATGGCTATACCAAGACGGCAGCTTTGGAGAAGGCCACTGAAGGGGTTCAGAGATGTCTGGATGGGGACAGCGGGCAAGAGCTTGTGGTGCAGGCAAGCTGGTGATATTGAGGACGAGAGAAAGGACAGGGGCTGCGGGCCGTGTGATGTTTGAGTAACTCCCCCTGCCTCCCTCTGTCCTGCTCTCTGGATGAAGAAATCAAGGTCACGAGAGATTCAGGTGCTGGTTCATGGACACCAGGTGTACAGGGTCCCAAGCCAAGGTCAGGCATGACTGGGAGGAAACAGGTCCCAACCTGACAAAGGGTTTCTGAGGCTTTGTCAGCCTTAGGGGAGCGGGCAGCTTCATCTTTCTTCTCCTGGGCTTTGAACCCTCTGAGCTTGTGGTGAGCGGCCTCATGCCTAACCCACAGGGCCCCGCCAGCCTTCTGCTCTCTTCCACACCCAGGTGTCCCTGTGTTCTCTCCGTTGGCACTGATGCCTCTTTTCATCACGATAGCATCGCAGTTTTGATCAGGAAGCTGTGGACAGTGCACTCTGATAGGGACGTTGGCTACCTTATTTCATGAACCTGGAGAGCAAGGGACTCGGGGTGACCAGGGTGACCAGGTGACCAGCAGGTGGGTGGGGACTCAGGCAACCCGACTCGGGGGCTGGCACTCTTGTCACTCTGCCGCCTGGTGCCCAGAGACGGCGCTTGCAATTCTGAAGGAAGGAGGGGGCTTGGTTGTTCCAGCCCTTTGAAATTCCCCATGGGGTGTGGCATGGGGCACCTGTCACACTGACAGACGCCGGGCCCGAGGGGTCAAGCAAGGTTTGTGCCCTCGGCCACCTTTGGCTCCCTTCCTGGCCTGCCTTTGAAGAGGGGCATTCTGGGGCATGGCTGCCAGGCCACAGCGGGGCTGTCCACAGGCATGACTGGGAGGAAACAGCCACAGGGCCGCAACGGAATGATCCGGGCAACAGCTTAACAGCCAGTTGCTCCGGAACTTGCCCGAGGATCCGCTGCCCTGCAGGTCTCAATAGGGGGTTAGTGGAACTGTGGCCACAGCTCTCGCGCTGTGCACGGGCACCTAAGGATCTGGAGCTTCCAAAGTGTCTCGCCCTGGGTCACTCAGGTGTACAAATGTCCGAAGTTGTGGTGGCGGCTGGGGTGATCAAAGCCTGCGCCCCCCACTCTGTGGTCCCCCTGGAGCCTTGCAAATGCCACCACAAGGCTTGTGCCCAGGCAAGTTGGCTCCACTGTGTCCGTTCCTCCCCCGCTGCGGCTGCCACTATGACAGGGTTATTCAGGAAGTTCGGCAGTGCATGCAGGTTACAAAGACAAGGACAAAGGGGGGAGGGGAGAGAGAGAAGTCCCCACTCTCTCTGCCTGGCACAGGGCAGCAGCAGGCACAGACCCCTGGGGCTGCCGCAATTAAAAGCACACAGAGGAAGGGAGGGCCGGAATGTTGGGAATTTCCCTGCTCAGAGGGCTGAGGACTGGCTGTGAGTGCTTTCATTCAACCACCAACACACACTCAAGAGTCATCTCCTTGAGCTACTGGGGAAACAGGTTGCTGCTTCCCAGGAAGAAAGGACCAGATGCAGGTCTCTCTGGGGGCCTGGGTCACTGTCAAGGTCATGGTCATGACAGACTCAGGCAGATCTTTTCTGGTGTAAAAAAGCCTCAGCTAGACTGGCGTGGGAGGAGAGGGCGATCAGACAGGGGAGGGCAAGTCGCACGTGTAACATATCGGATTGAGCAAATACTAATAAAAGACAGGGACTGCTCTCTGCCCCTCCTTCTGCTGCGCCATGGAAGCCGGTGTGTTCCTGTGGCTGGACAGGTGTCAGCAGATAGAACAGGAAGAAAGTCCTGGTAATCATTAAAAAAAAGTGAGCCTTGCCCGGGATCACCCTGGGGACCACCACAGAGCACAGTTCAGTGCTCCGGCTTGGAACATGTCACCAGAAAGGGAAAATTGCTGCAGAAGAATATCCTGTTTGCTGAACCAGAGGGTCTGTGAGAGCCAGACAGGTCCTGGGGGAGATGTCCTGGTATCATAGTGCCTGGGAGGGGGTTGGCCTGTCAGTGGTGGGGAGCCTGGTCTGGGATCAGGCAAGGGAGCCTGGTCTGGGATCAGGCAAGGTCTTATTCTGCTGCAGACAGTGCTTACCATGAGTCCCATCTGGTAGCAGTTCCAGCCATCCCTCACTCCACCTCTGCATTCCTCCTTCCTTCTATCCACCCACCCACCCATCCATTTACCCAAATATCCATCCATTTACCCAAATACCTCTCCATCCATCCATGCATGCATCCATCCATCCATGCATCCATCCATCCATCCATCCATCCATCCATTTACTCATATATCCCTTCCTCCATCTCTTGTGTGTATATGTATCTACATATCACATGTACGCTTGTGTGCATATGCACACGTGTATATGTCACATGTATACATGTATGTGTATACACATATGCATCTCATATGTACCTATCTGTCACCCATGTTTGTCTATCTGTATGCATCTATTATATGTGTACGCATGTTCCCATGAACCACCCAGGTATGTATCTATTGACCTGCCATTTCCCACATTGTATATGGATGTATCTATCGCCCATGCATATATTTATGAATGGATCTATCACACAAATATCTCTCTATATCACCCATTTATCTAAGTGTGCCTATCTATTGAGTACGTCTGTATGCATGTTTGAAATCACCAGCTGCTATGGGGGAGAAAGCTGGAGCTTTCTATTCCCACACAGTTACAGTCTGAGAGCAGATAGGGGCAATTCCATGCTCCCTTTCAAGGTGACTAGACCTCAGCATTGACGTGATGGCAGCGAGTGAGATGTGCAGGTAGGGGATGTCCCAGAAGCTGAGCACCAGCTTTCCAGAGAGCCTCGGGCTGAAGGGAAGAGAGGGCTGCCTCCCCATCCCCCGTTCCTGTTTGGTATTTGAGGCATGCTCTGCCACAGCATTTAGGCCTGGTTTTACATATGGACAGGTGACAGATAGACACTTTGATCAATGATTTGTAGTTGACTTAAGATGTGCCCTCGGGGACTAGAAGACAGATCAGCCCAGCTGGCTTTGATCTGCGTCATTCAGCTTTCAAAACCTTTGAGCCCACATAAACATAGCCCGCTGGAAGGCCTCCTCCCGCTGCCCGCAGCAGCAAACCCTTGTTTAAGGACCTGAGTTCTCTGAGTGTGCGGGCCTCCAGACAAAGCAGAGAGGGATCATGACCTTATGCCAGAAACACACACACACACACACACACACACACATGCTGCTGAGCAGAGCTGGCTTTGGCCCTGGGAAGAGGTCTTCTGGAGACAGGGGAGGGTGTTTTTGAGAACATGAAAATCTACAATGACGCAAGGGCCCTGTGTCCAAATCAGGGTCACCGGGTCAGCAGAACACGTCCTGTCAAAACACAGCAGGAAGCACAGTTCCCCAGGGGCTCCTTATGCAAGCAGCCAGCTCACATGTTAAGAAGCCCGCTCAACGGGCCTTAAAGCAGGTGCAGCGGCTGACCAGCCGTGAGCCCTTGCTTCACTTCTCTAGTGCTGCTCCAAGGGAAAGACCATGGCAAATGGCTTGACAGACAGAAATGCTTCCATTTAGAGTTGAAGAGGCCCAAACTCCAAACCCCACAGTCGTGGAGTCCAGGCTGACTCGCAGAGAGCCTCTCAGACAGGGTACAATGGTCCCTGTGGGCTTCTGAAGGACTCTTTCCAGCAGTGGAAAGCTGCCATTTTCTTCCTGCTGCTGGCAGTTTCAAACCACTGACCTTCAAGCCCAATGCATACCTCCTGTGTCAGCATGGCTCCCAGTTTCAGAGGCGAGTACCCTGGATTTACAGCACCAGCCTAAGAGAAGACTCTCTCTCTCCCTCTCTCTCTCTCTCTGGAAAGCAGCAGTGGGCTACGACCCCTTTGGGGGACAAACGACCCTTTCACAGGGGTCCCCTAAGAACATAGGAAAACACTACGATTTACGTGATGATTCATAAGAGGAGCAAAATGACAGTTATGAAGTAACAACGGAAATAATGTTATGGTTGGGGGTCACTACAACAGGAGGAACTGTATTCAAAGGGCCACGGCATCAGGAAGGGGTTGAGAACCACTCCTCTAGAATCTGGGAGGAAGTCCTTATCTCCTTTCAACCTCTGTAGGCCTGTGTTATTTGGAAAGTGCCATGTATTTTGACATCACTCTTCGCCTGGGTGCAGGTTTTTAGCACAGGGTCTTTGAACCCAAAGGGAACCTCTGCTCCTGGCTCTTCTGTCTTCCTGGCAATGAGGTCTCTTCCCCCGTCTCTCTCTCTGACTGATTCTCTCTCCTTTTTTCTATTGTACGACGAAAGGCGATGCACATCACACTGAAGGGAAACTCCGTTATGTTACATCTGGGCTGTGACCTGATTAAGGGAACTGCTTCCCACTTGGCGCAGTGATTATGTGTTGGGCTCTTATCCACAAGGTGGGTAGTACCAAAACAACCAACCGCTCCCCAGGAGAAAGACTGTTACTCCTGTAACAGAGTCTCAGAAACCCACAGTGAGGGTCTGTGAGTTGGCATTAACTCGATGGCAGTGATTGAGTGGATCTTCTCACAGCTGATTGGCTGGTTGCACCCGATGCTAACACAGGTGATCATTCTATCAACACAGGACTGCTAAGACACCGAGCATCGATACCCAGCCAAGCTGACAACTATTTGGGGGTGGGAGAATACAACTCAGTCCATGATAGTCATGAAATTCTAAATCATTCCTGAGTAGGGTGGGAGGAAAGAGAATATGGACTTCCTGTAAATAAGCCTGTGGTCATGACTGTCATCAGAGCAGCTGAGAGCAAAAGGAGTGGTCAATAAAGACCGAGGCTGCACAGCCACCTGGGTCCTTTGGGTAACTGGCAAGCGCTGGACATTAGCCAAGGCAGGTTTCCACAAGACAAAGGAAGGAGGGGACCCAGGCTAGACCTGGATAAGACAACTGGCCATCAACCAACCAACCCAAATAATCAGTTCATAGCAACTCTGTGAGTGGTTAAGGGAGTAGAAAGTCCCTTCTCCCCACCCCACCCCCATGCCCACAAAGCTACTGGTGATTTTAAACTGCCAACCTTGTGGGTCGCAGCCCAGTGCATAACCGCCACGCCACCAGGGCTTCCAGTACCTTTTTTCGCACCAGTAATTTTAATGTGGTGGTGACTTCAAGGTGCATGCCAGTCTGCTGACTTCTGGGAGCCCAAGGCTGGGAACAGAGTCTTCCTGGTTCACGGCCAACACCCTCAGCTTCCTTGCTCTGGCAATGACTTGGGGAGATTGTGCTAAGTTATGGGCAAAGGCAACAAGGAGAGCCCGGACCCGCTCGCAGGGGACGCGCTCGTGGATTGCTGGTCCTAAGTACGGCCGTGGTTCTGTTCCTCCCCAATTCCCTGCAGCACATTAACTTTTATGGAGAGCTCGTAGCTTCAGCCCGAGCTTGGGCTTGGTTTTACTAACCTGAAGGGCAGAGGAGCAAGAGGCTGCACACAGCTGAGGCGCTGGAAAGAGGAGCACGGCACCACATTCGGATCAGCCTCCGTGGGCATTCCCTTCCTTCGGCTTTCCTTTAAGGAGGGAGTGGAGTTCAACATGCCTCCAAAAGGAGGGAGGGTGCCAGGGCCTCTGAGAACTCTGATGCTGTTGCCCTCCAGCAGCCTCTGCCGGGTGCCGTGAGAGACCTGAGAGCTGGCAGCATCCGACTTATGTCAGTGCTGCGGAGATGGACAGCAGGGCCTTTTGGGTGTTTTCATAATGCATAATGCAGGTAATGAAAGGGGGGTGCCTGGGAGAAATTAGTAGAATGGAAAACAAAATGTGCAAGTGCGTGTGTGTTTGAAGAAAGGCACCCCCTGGTTTGCACTAAAACCAGCATCCCTAAGTTCCACCCTCATCTGCACAGGCATCATCCATGAGCAGTCCAAGCAGGATGTAGCGGGGGATATGATATCAGATGATGTGCCCCCACCCCCCGGCCCTTCTACCATGAGGTTTATGGTTTTGAACCTTTGGCTCAGAGATTCTTCATAGTCCAGGGATAGAGAAACCTGTCGAGGATTCTACCTGTTTTAAGACGCCTGCCTAATCACAAGCACAGCCAAACCCTTCTGGAAATGGCCCAGGTAGAAAGTCATTCTAGCCTTGCTCGCGATACTAAAATCTGACCAGGAACATATGGTAACGGGGCACATTGAATTTCTTTTCTTCTCCACTAATTTCAATCATTTCCATACTTTTTTTAAAAAGATCGTGGGGATTTAATCATCTTAGGAGACATCAAAAGAAGGAAATGAGCTAAAGAAAAAAGAAACGCGCTGGGGATTTAAACGACTTAAAAGAGAAAAAAGTAACACCGACTACTTTTATGAGACAATTGGAAATAGGATCCTGGACTAGAGACAATGACACGAAAGTCTGTGCTATTTTGGGGGTGAGGGGGAGATGCTGTGGTCATGGTATTGCAGTGACATTTTGCAGGGGGTCCCTGCTATATTGTGACTCCTAATAACTATTTGTGGATAAAATGATTCAGTGCCTGAGGTTTGCATGGGGAATGGGGATGAGGGTGGATGGCTGGGACAGACACAAGAAGAGGCACCTGCACGGTTATGGAAGCTGGATGACTGACAGGCTCGTGAGGGGTTGCTATACTCTACTGTCACCATCTCTAAGGGGAGTCTAGCCATCCCCTGGGCTAAATGTTGGACTCCTAACGGAAAGGTTAGGAGTTCAAACCTACCAGCTGCTTCCCAGGAGAAAAATGAGGTAGTTTCCTTCAGCAAAGAGTCACATCCTCAGAGCCTTTATGTCCTATCAGGTCGATCGCTGTGACTCCATGTCAGTGGGTTTGAACTTGTCCTTCTCAGTTACATCTTCACCACAACGGCAAAAACAACAGCACAACAATCTATCTACCCTAATAAATTGCCGAAGAAGCCACAAATAATATTTAAATACAACATGGACTGACAGGTCGATCACTGATTTCCACCTATTTGATCCTGACACAACACCTGACAGATAGAGAGCTGTTGTTAAACAGATGTCCCTGGATAAGTAGGTCGGTTGGCGGATGGTTGGGTAAAATGGTAGATGATAGAGAGGAAGATCGGCAGACAAATAGAGAAAAGAATTGGGGGGGGGTGCTGGATCTTGAAGAACTATCTTCTCTGTACAGTCCAGGGTGGGCCACCGGCCCTCCCTGACTTTAGCTGGTCTCCTGGTATTTCTCATCCATGTCCACACAGGGGCCCTGGTGGTGTGGCAGGTTGTGCACTGGGCTGCAGTTCAAAACCACCAGCTGCTCGGAGGGAGGAAGACAAGTCTTTCTCCTCTGTCATTCACGTACTCACTCGTTGGTTCAGACATTTTTCATGAGATTTTCCTATTCCACTGTGACGTATACCTCACTGCCCTCCAGGCAATTCCAATTCACAGAGGCCCTGTAGGCCAGGGAAGAACTGCCCCTCTGGATTTTCAAGGCTGTCCATTCTTGACCAGGGTACAAGTCTTCCTCTTTCTCCCAAGGAGAGGCTGGTATTTTTCAACTGCTGACTAATGTGTATCCCGCTCTGCCACCAGGGCTCCTCGTGACCCTGACACAGGGTTTCTGAGTCTGGAAATCTTTATGGGAACAGGCAGCCTCATTTTTTCTCCCAGAAGTGGCCACTGCATTTGTACAGCCAGGCTTTTAATTAGCAGGCCAATGCTTAATGGGCAGAACCAGTAGAGCTACACTAATATAGATAAGTATAGCTAAACTTGTCTGGACAAATCTAGAATCTTAAGATTCTTAAACTGGGGGTTGTCACCTTATATAGGGTCCCATGACTTACAGTGAAGGAGCCCTGAGGGTGTAGTGGTTAGAAGTTGGGCTGTCAACTCCAAGGCTGGCAGTTTGAAACCGCCAGCAGCTCCACAGGAGATGGACTAGGCATTAGACTCCCTTGACAAGTCAGTCTCAGAAACCCACAGGGGTAGTTCTCACCTGTCCTCTTACAGAGAGAGACCAGATGATTGTCAATCGACTAGATGGTATCAATGGGTTTGGTTTGGATTTTTTAACTGAAGATCAAGGTCATGAAAAATGGAGCAAGAGATTTCAGAAACCCAAAAATCGATTCATAATCACAACGCAGAGTACTAACCACTATGCAATCATGGGGAGCTGCCAGGGACCTTATCATCAAAGGAGTAATGAATCCAAGGAGCTTCTGGCAGTGGTTCTCTGGGTTGCAAATTTCTTCATACATAAAGGGTCACCCAGTAGAATACATTTAAGAAGGTCTAGACTAGATAAACTCTGTGCCAGAGAAGTTTGCACTTCAGGATGGGGGGTGGGGGTGGGATAGAGTAGGGTTGGTGGGGAGAGGGCAAATCTGACCCAGGATTCCATCTGAAAATTCCCGTGTACACGGTAACAATGGGAGTGCGCAAATGAAGGTTTGCTGTGAGTTCTCTTCTGAAAATTAACTGAAAAATGTCCTCAAGAAAATGCATCAATCTAAGCATCATATGTCAGGCTGCACCATAGAATTCCTTTGGTTCTCAGTGATGATTCATAGACAGGAAACATGGATTGACTGGGAGACGGCCCTCTGATGTTGAAAATGCGAGATACAAAGAACTCTTACTAAACCAAAAAGAAAGGAGAATTCCAAAACATCCAAACCTCTGAAACAGCCCCCCTCTCCCACCTGGCTGTCTTCCTCTGAAGGTAACTGTCAATGCCTTGTCCCCTGTCCCGCTAAATACAGCCACCCATCCCACTGTCCTGGCGACTGCCCTGCTGTCTGCCAGCTGCTGTCCCCATGACACATGTGCGACTCTGTGCTGCTCCAGTCCTTCCCCCGCCCCGCCCCCCCCCCCAAACAGATCGCCAGGGGTCGTGGTAAAAGGCCGGAGGTTAAGAGAGTCGCCCAGGGATGAAAACACAGTGACAGAACGAATCCAAAGTTTTGCCAGCAGCGACCAGCCCTCTGGAGTGGGTGCTAATGATGAAAACTGCGCTCTAACACATTCCACTTTTAATTAATTTTTAATACTAAAAAAAGCTCTTCCTTTTCACCATCAGACCCCATTTCTTCCTGGTGAGATTCCCTAAGGTATGCCTGGTCTTTTCTGGAAGGCACTGGCTCTTCTAATTAATTAGAAATTGCAGGAGCAGGAGGGGGTAGGAGCTAGAATCAGCAGGGGGTGGAAAAAAATCAAATTCATTCCTGCTCTCCCCCTTCCCCTTCCACTGGTCTCATCCCTCTGCCAGGGTCAGGAAACTGGGCAAGGGTTCAACTGATTTCCCAGGAATTCACTGCCCTTGGTGGACCAGGGCCCAGGCCTCACAGTGGATGGGGAAGGCTAATGTCTTCTCCCATCTTTTCATCAGTTATACTTGTGAAACCCAGATCTTTGGGCCTACCCCCTTCTTCCATTAAGCTGGTGGCTTAACAGGTTACCTAGTGGGCTGCTAAGTCCACGTCGGCAGTTCAAAACCTCCAGCTGCTCCTTGGGAGAAAGCTAAGGCTTTCTGCTCCCTCAGAAACCTACTGAAGCAATCCTACCCTGTCCTCTAGGCTGGCTGTCGATAGGAAGGCTGCACCGTTTCAGAGGCTATCAATTTACACAGAAGCAGAAGGCTTCATCGCTTACCCCAGAGAACAGCCGGTGAATTTGAACTGCCCACTTTATGATTTGCAGCCAGACATTCAACCTGTCATGCCACCAAGGTTCCTGGGTATATATGTTTAGACTTCTTTGATTTTGAAAAACTCTGCTCTCTGAGATTCAAAATTCCTGCAAGAGTTCACATCTAGTACACAGGACCCTGCCGGTCAGAATTTAGACTGTCACATGTATGAACACATAAGCCCAGTGTTTACATGCATGACAGGGTGTGCAAGCATATAAAATGATCATGCAAGGATTCCTTCAATTCTCCCCTTTGGGTAGTCTGACACATATATCCAGGCATTTCTAAATTTTCAGGTGCTAATCAAAGAGGCTTGATCAAAAGGTGCAGTGCAGTTGGGTGGAAATGGCCAAACTGCACTCCCAAAATGACACAAACTCTTTACAGGGCTATTAATAAATAGCATGGATTCTTTTCTTCTGGCAGGAGAAACTTTCTTAGAAAGCCCAGTTATGAAGAGTCAAGGTTTTATGATAATTTTGCTACTGGAGGAAAAGCCAGGCACAGATCAATTCAAGGATTTACCCCTGGTGGAGACATTCCATGAGGAAATAAAATGAGAAGATATAGTCAATGTTATAGGCGAGATAGAGGCAAGAAGGGGACATGGGGCGGAAGGTCCTTCGACTTTTGACTGACAGTTGCTGTGTCGATGGGTGACTAATTTTTTTTTTCCTGGACAAGTCTTCATCCCATTAAAGTTTATCAGAAAATTGCTCAAGTGGCTTATCAGGAGTGAACCTGTGAATGACATCATGCACAAATATGCTCTATTCCAGACCGTGTTCCCAACCCACTCTGGAAGTGCCCTGTCCCCGTAACTTTGTTAATGCCAGGATTGCACATGCCCCCTTCCCCACCCCCCTCTTGCTTCCTGTCTACCCAGCAGTCAGGAAAAGAGGGAGGTTTTCCCTATGCTAGAACGAGTCTATTCAGTGCTGTCCCTGGCCTTTACCCCTGCCCATTATTCTATGGTCGGGGTTGGGGGACGGGGGATGGGGGCTGGTCACTTTTTTCTTGATTGGCCAAGACTTTGCGCATTTGGGGCAAAGTATAGAAGTGAGAGAGAGTATATGTGTGAGTGTGTGTGTGTGTGTGTGTGTGTGTGTATTCCATGTTATCTCAGAAACTTGAAAAAATAAAAATTGTTGACTGACATGTCAGACTCCCAAAGTATCTAGAAGAAACTGCTTCCATTTCTACTCTGACATGCTATGGATTGACCACCTGGTTATGATATCACCTTCATTCAATGCCTTTTCATCCACATACTCTCTGCAGGGACTTTTACAACGCAGTCCCAGCCCAAGTCTCAACACCCTCCCCCACCACTCAGATCTGCCTGCTGTATGCCCAATGGTACTTTATTTGTTTGTTTTTCATCTTCTGAAGCTGTATAGGAATGAAATCATACCTCAAGTGCCCTTTAAAACTTTCTATAGAGAAGTATATACAAATGAATAGAGCAGATTAATGTTTGACATTAGAAAGTTCATACACATTCTGATTCAACTTAACCCTTATGTGGCAGCTACATAATCTGGCAATTTGAGCGAAGGGGTGGAGTCTAAGCTGTCAATCAGCTCATGGCCAATGAGGCCCCAGTGTGGGCCTGACCTTCTCCTGAGGATTCTGGCAACTCCTGTCTCACTCTGTGGAGGTGGGATAACACAGGCTCTCTCTGCTCGATATTCCTGTGGTCAAACTACATGGAGCTATGCAGATGGAGTCAGATCCCCAGAGCTGGAGGAGCCACGTGGAGACCCACACCAGTGCTGAGATGCTGCCACTGCCACTGGATCCACAAGCCTTCTCACCCACTGGCCTGTGATCTTCCTGCATTCACCATCATTGCATGTGTTGCATGAGTCTGAACAGTACTTATAGACATGGCCTAATATCGGACTAACACACCTTACCATACTTCCTCCCTGTACCCAGTATTCCCAGTCCTCCTTCCCTCACCCTCTAACTGTTGGCCTGAGTCAATGCTGCCCTGTTGATCTTAGACTGCTGCTTACCTTCAGGCAGAGCTGACTTAAGTTCCAGATGTGGAAGGAAAGGGTCACATTCTTGGAGGTCCTACCAGTATCTACCAACCAGAGCCCTGATCTCGTTATTGATTATGACGAACAACACTCTTCCTCCTTGCCCAGACGAAATGCTAGGCTTCATCTCTGCACCCCTTTCCTCTGTTGATCCCTCAGCTGGACCATCGCCCCCCTCCGTCAGTGACTTCTCTCTTCTTCTGGAGGAAGCCCGTCCAGGACATCCCCTTCCTTCCACTGGGCGTGGGTGCAAAGCTGGGGACTTGGGATGTTCCTCGGTACTCGTGTCCGTAGTCATTGGTCTCTATGCATTGATCATTTTGATTTGAGTGTCCCCCTATTTGTCTTCTGTGAAAAGCAAATGTTTTGAGAATGAGGAGGGTGACAAATGCACAAATGTGCTTGACATACAAACAGATGGATGGACAGACAGTGATAAGAGTTGTATAAGCCCCCAGTAAAATGATTTCTAAAAAAGAAAGATAAGTTTGAGAAACTTGAGGGTACACATTGGGCCTGACAGCCCCCTGGATAGGCTGGAGTGACCAGTTGCTGTTGACTTACTTCTGATTCATGGCAGCGTCACCATGTGTCAATCTTAGAAGGGTGTCCATTGGATCTCAATCGCTGTTCTTTTAAAAAAATTTTTTTTTAATTAAAAGATTATTTAATCAGGGGCTCTTCCAACTCATAACAATCCATATATCAGTTATATCAAGCATATTTGTAGCTATATTGCCATGATTCTTTTCTAGACATTTGTTTTCTATTGAGCCTGTTGGCTCTCACTCACTGTTTTTTGAAGAAGATCCCCAGATCTATTCCCCCAGGTGTCTCTGGGTGTACATATCACATCCACCTTTTTGGTCAGTGGCCCAGGGTGAGGACTCTTTGTCCCACCAGATTCACGCTCCATGGTTGAAGCTCGCTGTATGCTTGCTGAATGAACATATGCGTGTATTTTAAAAGTTTGATACTAATGCACACATTCTATAATTCAGTGATTCAATCATATCAGGAAGAGTTGCACCATCATGACCTCAGTAACTTTCAGAACATTTTCTCTTTTACACTCATTGTTATTTGTTCCCTATTTCCCCCCAACCTCCCTGCCACTCCCGCCCAAGAACCCATTTATCCCATGCCTATCTCTACAGCTTCACCCATCCTGGATTTCATGCACCGTAAAACATACAAAAAGAAACAAACAAATCCCCCAAAAGAAACAAAAAAAGCAAACACGATTGATGAGGTAAAATAGAGAAAAATCTCAATCAAGAAGAAAGCAGAAAATACAAACAACAACAACAACAACAACCCTTTAAACAACCTTTAAATGGGTCAAGAGGGAGGTCAAAGGATAAGATGTTAAACTTTAACCTAACCACTTCTGCTCTAAGCCATCCTCCGATGCACTCTGCAGGATAGCTAGACTATTTCCATCTCTGGTCTATGTGCACAGGGGACTCACCAGAGTCCCACTGTATTTCCCCTTCACTTACAAAAATGGAAACAACTTTTAAGCAGGACAAAAGGGGGTTCAAGGAGGAAGCTATTACTTTTTAACCCAACTGTGCTGCTATTGACTGGTGTCTTTGAATAAGTTCCAACCCATTGTCACCCCAGACACAACAGAACCAAACCCTGCCCAGCCTAGCACCATCCCACCGTTGTCCCCATGCCTGTACCCCCACCGTTGAAGCCACAGTGTCAATCCACGAGGGTCTTCCTCTTTTTCGCTGCCCCTCCGCTTTACCAAGCATGAGGTCTTTCTCCCAGGACCGGTCTCCCCTGACAGCATTATCCAAAGTACGTGGGATGAAGCCTTACCATCCCTAACTCTAAGGAGCACTCTGGCCATACTTCTAGCAAGACCACAAGTACCATTTGTCCTCTCAGCATCCCTGGTGCATTCTTCTCCAGCACCATCATCCAAATGCATCCATTCTTCTTTGGTCTCCCTTATTCACTGCCCAGCGTGCACATGTATGGAGGCACTTGTCTGTGGTGACTTGTGTGTTGCTGTGAGGCTGGAAGCTATGTGACCAGTATTTCAAATGTCCCACCTTGGAGGGAAGGAGGAGTGACAGGAAACCTTAAGCATAGCTTAGAAGCACTGCCAGACCCTGAATCTAACGTGACCTACATCATCGTTGAACCGATGGTAGCCATGTTAGATAATCCCCCGAAAACGAGGGTGTCTACAGAAACTTAAAACTGCACGTGCATGAGTTGTTTCCAGCTCAGTCTCTGGAACTCGATGGATACAGCTCTGTGGGGGGCGTGTTCACATGCACAGCAGTGAGGTGCTCCAGCTACGGTTTACAAAGAGAGCCGATCTTCCTTCAACCAGGAAGGAACTCCTGCAGAAGTGAACGCCGTCAAGACTAGGTGCCTTTTAGCTTCACTGTCATTAAACCCACTGCGTTTGTCTTCAAACAAAAGTGTTTTTTTTCTCCCCTGCCCGCAACATATAATTTTAGTCAGCTAACACTAAATTAGACACCCACTCAGATTTATTATGATAAGAACATTCAGTAAGCTAATTTCAAGATGATGACTCCTATAAATTCTTATAATTTATTATTTAGTACTTTGGTTTTTAATCATTAAGTACGTGAAGACTTTGTAGGTCAAACCTGTATTAATGAAGACAGTAATCTATTTTTCAAACACCGCTCTTCACCCACCTTTCACATTGTAAATTAACAGAAATAGATTTAAACATACTTGTAAGAACAAAGGCCATTATTGGGGTGTGGGGGGCATCACTGCCTCCTCATGTGTCCACCCCCTGCCATGACCTCATCTCCCAAGGAAGCTTGCCCATCATATTCCTGACTTAATTATGATGTCTACACAGATTTTGTTTTAAAACGAAATGATGACACCTAAACTTGAGGAGAAAACGTCACAAGAGAACAAAAACAAAACAACTCATCTCTGTGTTTACAGTTGTGCTAAAAAAAAACTTTTTCTAATTAAAAACAAGATGTTTTTATATTAGCTAAGGCAGACTGTATTAGGGATCTGCTTATGTATGCATTTTTAACTTTCTTCTGCGATCTTATGGTTTTAGAGATGCCCAGAGAGGAATCAAAATATTAACTAAATGCATATCTTTGAAATTATTTAGAAATGCATGTCACCTAAATGAGCATCTCCTGATCTCCTGCTTGGTGGTCATCGGAAAGATGGGGTTTTCAAAGTCTACGGATTTTATTTGGTGCAAGGAAAGGGCTTCTTTTGATGGACTCCATACCCCAAAGAAGTGAAACCCCTTTGCTACAACAGTTGTTCAAGGAACCTTGGTAGCACAGGCTGCAACCCCCTAAGTTGGCAGTTCAAACCCACCTGCCGCCCCGCGGACCAACACTGTGGCAGTCTGCTTCTATGCAAAGGGCAGCCTTGGGAGCTTCCTGGGAAAACTCCATGTGTCCTCCAGGATCGCAGTGGATCTGAACCAACCCTCTGGCACCAGTTTGGGGTCTTGTGACCTCTCTCCAGTTTCTCTGAGGGGCTCTAGGAAGCGCTTAAGCAACCAGCAGAACCAGCGGGTGGGGGAGAGGAGGCGGGGAGAAGATGGTCCATCTTAGTTGCAGGGGCTGTGTGAGAACAACCAGGCAGGTACTGGGACAGGGAAAAAACAAACAAACAAACAAAATTCTATGACGGGTGTGTCATGATACAATGATAGCAGTTATTCTGTGGTGTCCCTACAGCAGACCCTTTGATTTTTCATCCCCTCTGTGCAGCCTCTCCTCGACTCTTCTAGAAACTCATTTAGAAACAAACAGGCATGTGTTCACAGCCACGGTATTGAAAGCATTTTAGGCTGTGCACATCGGGTGCCCAAGTCTTCATACGATAGACAGACAGCCCTGTCCATTGAACTTGAAGAGGTACGGCTGAGGGGGGTTACCACTGAATTGTCACCCCACGGGCTGCGATGGCAGCTCTCGTGTTGGGAAAGCCTCCCTGAACATCCCGGGGTATGGTACGGACACCCTGGGATTCAGAACTGGAATCTCACCAGGTCCCCCTCCCCTCTGCTGGGGAGTGCATGCCACATCACTTGACCAGTAGCTTTCTCTCTCCTCTCCTAGTCACTCTGAGCAGGGTGACAGAGCGCCAGGGGCTTCTCATCCTTGGGGACAAGAATGGGAAGTGATACCATCTTGCAGTCCAATGGTTTCAAAAAGAGCAGAGTCCAGGGAAAAGGTTTTTAGCCAACTGGGTGATGGAGAAGTGTGCAGGGATGTGACTGCTGGGCTTAGAGGCCTGAGGACTATATGAGCAGCGATGCCCGGAATAAAAACAAGCACAGGCAAAATAGCCCAGACTACCACGACTTGTACATGCTGAAGCCCTGGCGGTGCAGGGGTTACGAGTAGGACTGCGATCTGCAAGGTTCACAGTTTGAACCCACCAGCCGACCCAAAGGAGAAAGAAGAGGCTTTCTGCTTGCAGGAAGTGTCACCGTCTTGGGAATACACAAGGGATAGCTCTATTCTGTCCTATGGGCTTGCTATGAGTTAGCCCGAGTCGGTTCTGGTGAGGTTATTCTTGGTTCTTTTTAAAAATCATTTTCCTGGGGGCTCATACAACTCTTATCATAATCCATCTATACATCCAGTGTGTGTCAAGCACATTTATATACTGGATGCCCTCCTCATTCTCAAAACATTTGCTTTAAAAAAAAAAACATTTGCTTTCTACTTAGTCCTTGGTATCAGCTCATTTCCCCACTCTTCTCATGAACCCTTGATAACTTATTAATTATTATTATCTTGTCATATCTTAAACTGTTGATGTCTCCCTTCACTCCCATCCCTGTTGTCTTATACCTCAGGGAGGAGTTTATATATAGATCTTTATAATCGGTTCCCCCTTTCTACCCCACCTTTCCTCCACCTACCTGGTATCACCACTCTCACCACTGGTCCTGAAGGGAATCATCTGTCTTGGATTCCCTTTGTTTCCAATTCCTATCTGTACTAGTGTATTTCCTCTGGTCTAGCTGGATCCCAAGATAATGTGGAGAAGGAAACATTGAAAAACTAAAGGAAAATGGCATGTTTCGCCATTGCTACACTGCACCCTGACTGGCTTGTCTTCTCCCTGCGGCCCTTCTGTAAGGGAATGTCCAGTTGCCTACAGATGGGCTTTGGCTCCCCCCCATTTACAATGATACGTTTTAGTTCTTTGATGCCTGACATCTGATCCCTTCGACACCTTCTGGTCACACAGACTGGCATGCTTCTTCCATGTGTGCTTTGTTACTTATCAGCTAGATGGTCACTTGTTTACCTTGAAGTCTTTAAGATCCCAAGTACTATATCTTTTGATAGCTGGGCACCATCAGCTTTCTTCACCACATTTACTTATACACACATTTGTCTTCGGTGATTGTTTCAAGAAGGTAAGAATCATGGAATGCCAATTTATTAGAACAAAGTGTTCTTGCATTGAGGAAGTATTTGAGTGGAGACCCAATGTCCATCTGCTAACTTAGTGACTCCATCCAGCAGGGAAGAACTGCTCTTATGGGCTTCTGAGAGAGCCTCCTCTTTCTTCTGCTGAGCATCCAGTGGTTTTGAACTGCCAACCTTGTGATTAGCAACCCATTGGATAACCTTGATGCCACAGGGGCATCACCAAGTAAATAGCTTACCGGCAAATATCCAATGCCCACATGACCTGGATCATTAGTCATATGTATAAGTAAACAGAAGAGGGGCTGGCCAGGGAGAATGTAGGGCAAGCGATGGGCTTGACATCCCGCTTGTCCTTCATGGAGCCCCTGAACTCACCCTGAGCAGATGCACCAAGAAAGAGTGCCGGTCTCTCCCTCCTGCTGACCAAACCCATTGCGTCTTGATGGTCATCCCACCATCCCACTCTTGGCATAGCTGGGCCTCTCTAAGTCACGTCTGTAAATGGTTTCTCTGCAACAAAGGTGCTGAGGGCTCTATCTTGTAGACCCAGGTGTGCCCTAACCTGTGGCCAGAACTACAACTCTGCTGTCTACACTCCCGTGGTCCTTAGGACTGATAGAGCCCTGGGTGGAGTGTAGAGGTCCCTGCGTCTCATTCCCACCTATTGGAGACTCTCTTCTTTGAGGCTGACAACTGAAGGTTCAACCTCATCTCTCCTTTCCCCAGTAGGAGCGGAGCAGAGTCATGTGGGCTTCACTTTCTGCTTCGGGGTCAGCCCTAGGCAAGCCTGTTAATTAGGCTAAATTTGGCCTGCTTAGTTTCTCCTCCGCTTCCCTCCTCTGCACCATCCTCCCTGCTACACCAGGCCAGCCTCCCTATGCCCTGAGGCATCACCAGATAAAGGCCTTCCCATTCCCCAGTGCTCAGAGCTCACCCCACCCAGTGCCTCCTGTCTATGGGGCTCTGTCTCCACCTTCTTGTGGGCCGACAGACACACAGGGTCGTACACCTTAACGGGGCTCTTTCTGAAGGCGCCCATCTAGCGAGGCCAAAGGAGTGCTCCCAAGAGCCTGCAAATACAGGTCCTTCCATGAGATCAGCTGGGCGCACCTAGAGGCACCATCGCACCTTCTCTGGGCAGGTGATCAGGAGAAGGGCACCATGTGAGGTCAAGAGGAGGGGTGGTGAAAAAGAGGAAGGCCCTCCACAAGACAGGCTCACAGAGGGCCGCAGCAAGGGGATGATCCTATGTAAGGACAACTTTGCGGGGGAGGCAGAGGATGGGGCCAGGTTCTGTTCTGCTGCCCCGAAGCTCCCGGTGAGTCAGAACCAACACGATGGCACCTACCACCACCATCGACCCAAGGAGAAGGCAGTACATTCACACACACCCAGCGTCTCAAGGGTGCTGTTGGAGTCCACAGAGAGGCACCAGGAGCCACCACGGCTGGCGTGATGGCAGATAACCAGCATGGCCATGGCACTGTGCCCAGAACCGGGTGGAGCTGATGAACGAGGGTTGAATCCAGAGAAGTTGGCCACATGGGGACTGTCTGCATGGTGTGTGTGTGTGTGTGTGTGTGTGTGTGTGTGTGTGAGAGAGAGAGAGAGAGAGAGAGAGAGAGAGAGAGACAGAATTTTCGGTCAGCCTAGAATTACTTCAAAATCAAGCTGAAAACCTTTTGCTTTTATCAGTGTGTCGCCCAGTGCCTGGAGGCTAAGCCGAGTTCCCCACCCCCTTTTCCTGAAGCTGAGCTGGTGTTTCTCAGGGGCCAGCCAACCACAAGGCCAGCAGTTGGAAATTACCAGCCTATCCAAGGGAGAAAGAAGAAACTTTCTGCTCCCATAAAGAACTGCCGTCACAGAAACCCACGGGGGCGCCTCTGCCCTGGCCTGGAGGGTCGCTGCTGCGGGCATGCAGGAAGGACGCTACTCTTCCCTCTCCATTGATGAGCTACTTCCAAGCTGCTGATGACAAGGAAGGAGGACGCCCCTTCCAAATAGTGTACATGTTTCTGCCAAACACACCAACAAGCATTAGCACAGTGTGTTCACCAAACCATCTGTCTCCCTGGAGGAGAGGGGGCGGCAGGCAAGCAAATGCAGAAAATGCATGCTACTTGGGTGAGAACATAGTGCCTGTGAGGCACGACAGGGCCTAAGTCCCCCCACCTTCACCAGGGCAGAGGCGGCACAGGTTCATTCCGAACAGAACCGAGACTCCCTGCAGTGCCGGGGAGGAATACCCCACAAACCCGCCCCCCCGCCCTTGCTGGGTCTCTGAGAATGCATTCTGCACAGAAGGGGCCTCATCCTTCTCTTGTTTTGTTTTTTTCCTCTTTCTCCTGTGGTGCTGTTGGTGGGTTTGAACCCCTGGCTTTGCAGTGAGCAGCTGAACATCACAGCTACTATGGCAAAAAAGATCCTTCCAGAAGGTCCAGGAGACCACTCGGCCTCATGCCCTACCTGTCGGATGGTCCAGCACAGAGGCCTCCTCCTCTGTCATGTGTGGGTAGGATCACCCATCTCAGGCTCTGACCTCTGTGTACCTCAAAATGAGGATCAGCAGACCATCCTTCCAGGAATATGAGGTACCTTGTCCATGACTGACAAACCCTGGTGGCGAGGTCGTTACTCCTATGGTGGCTAACTGCAAGGTCGGCAGTTCGAGATCACCAGTCGCTCAGCAGGCGAAAGACAGGGCTTTCTACTCCCTTAAAGAGTGACTGTCTCAGAAACCCACAGGGGCATTTCCACCCTGTCCCGAGGGGTCGCCATGAGTCGGCGTCCACTGGATGGCAGTCAGCTTTTCTGTTGTTCTTTTTTTTTTTTTAAGTCCATTACGTACTTAATAATCATAGCTCGGAGATATTTTTGCGTTCTTGTGGAGGCTGACTATAAATTATGGGGCATGACGCAGCTAAGCCACATTTAGCAAATTATATGGCATGGGAAGCCTTGGCTTTGAGTGTATATGTGGCGGGCGAGTGGGGCGGGGGGAGGGAGAAGGAATTATATATATTAATATGTCTTTAAAAATGTATGCTTGGTGAAAGATGATAGGAATCTATAAAGGCAAATCCCCAAGCTGAGCTTGTGGCCTTGAGGACATATTTGACCAGTGACTCAAAGCTCCAGCGGGCTGGGAAACAGAGACGTGGGCCAGGAGGGGCTGCTAGAATTCACCTGGGGGGCAGGGAGGGCCCCCGAATGCCCACGTGCAGACAAACAAGGGGGAAGGCTGCAACGCCTGGACTCTGGAGGTGACACGGCCAAGACCCTCTGCTACATTTGAACTGGAGCTGGGATGCGTGTTCCAGTGTGAGGAACGGAGGCCTAGTGAAAAAATAAGACTGCTCCTGGAAGAACATTGGTATGGGACACCCTGTGGCCCCGCCCCCACCCCAGGGTGGGAGAAGACAGCCAGATTCGAAGGAGGCGCATGAATGCAGGGCCATTCAGCTGGATGAGAAGGACGGCCCCTTGGGAGGAAGGGCTTGCCCTCCCTCTGTAGCTTTGCCAAGTGCCACACTGGGCCATGTCCGCATGGCTGGAGCCGGCCTTTCAGGCTGGCTAGGGGCTAGACTTCCTGCCTCTACAGCCCAGGCTTTGTTGTCCTGCTGGGGCTTTGAGAACCTGAGGGTCAGTGCCACTCGCCCAGGACTGGCTGGTGGCAGGTCCCTGGTGAGCTGGGCTGAGCTCATCGGGTAGCTTCACAAAGCCACATTGTTAGCCAGCCAGCGCCGGCCCCAGCCGACCACCCGCTGGACTCCAAGGGACGGCGTGCTCTAGGTGCCCGGGTGCGTTCTGCCAGGCGGTCAGTCATCCAGCTGAAAAGCCCATGGGCCCTTCTTTTTACAGCACATCAAAACCAGACAAAACCCCACCCCGTGAATGTTTTAATTTGAGGATATTAATTGCACGGGAACGATTTGACTCTGTGATTTATCACTCCGACAGACTCCTGTGGGTCTTCCCCCGACATTCAGCCCTTTCCCATCTCCCTGCCTGATACCTCGTCCTCCCCATTGTTTATCTTCCCTGATTGATGTTTGGGCCCGGGATGTTTTCCATTATGAGATTCATAATTATTACTGGTAATAGAGAAGCTCTCCCTATTATCTTCAGCGAGAGCCTGCCCAAATTATTCATGGTAGCCCACTGGTACCGCACTGCTGGGGGAAAAAAAATTCCAGAATTTATTTCCTGTCCCGGGCATATGGTAGATAAGAGGATGTATTTATTTCTCCATGTTTCAAAAGGATTAAGCTGGGAAAAAATAAATATCACTTAGGCTGTCAGTAAGCAGAACTTTATGGTTCTGAGTTGAGAGGGCTCTCTTGGGCTAAGAATAGCAAGTGTAAACCCTGGTTTGAAAAAAAGCAAAAGTCAAAAAAGAAAGAGGTGGTGTGGGCCAGAGGGGGTGGGGAAGAAGAGGCGGAGAATCAATTACAGTTTTGCTTGGCCAAATAAATGAAGGCTATATATTTCAACCATTAGATTAGTCTACAAGGCCCCCACTGCCACCTTGGACCCCCGACGCTGAATAACGCACGAGCTTATTTATGAAAAACGGTGCCGAATTCCAGCAGCCCTTGACCCCCCAGCTATTCTGAGGGCGCCTTTGAATACATCATCTGGGCTTTGCCTAATTACACATAATTAGGAAATGTAATTATGCTTTTCACTGGAGCTCCACCATTAGGAGCCGGGAGTGGACAGCTGAAAGACTAGTTGGGATCCAGGGCTTCAGAGAAAACAAATTAAAAAAAAAAAAATACCAGCCACCCTCTAAAAATAGGGATTGCATGGGAGGTTAGTAAATCAAACTTATGAAAAAAAATAATAATTGCCAGGGGAAAAAAATGGCTCTTGGCTCTGGCTAAATATTTGATGTGAAGGTGATGCTGTCTGCCTTTGGAAAGGGGAGTCTCATCTCCTGACAGGTCATTTGCATCCATTCTGAGCCCGGGGAGAGGAAAGGGATGGATGATGTCACTCTTCAGTAACTTAAAGGAGCCCTGATGGCCTGGCGGGTTAACACATTGAGCCGCTAAAGCACTGAGATCATGGGTTCGAACCCACCAGCAGCTCCGTGGGAGAAAGATGAGGCCTGCTGCTCCTGTAAGGGTTTAAATCTCAGAAGCCCACAGGTTTGAAGTCTTTAACCCTGTCCTAAACACTGCCAAAGAAATATTGCCATCGATTTGAAGACAGTGAGACTGCAGGCTGTGTGCTTTTTAACGGCGTTGCTAAGTTTCTCCCATCTTCCTGCTACTGGACTATACTTCCTCCTCGGCACGAGGGCTACAGATTCATGGAGTAAATGACTGCCAGTCCTCCCCAGTGCCCATTGTTTAAGTCAAACAGACAGGTAGCTGGCCCCTCCCAGAAGTGTGTGCTCACAGCTCAGCAATCGCGGAATGGGTATAAGAAATTGAAAACAAAACACAACCAATCATCAGGACAATCAACATCCTCTAGATTTGGTCCCTGAGTCCCCAGATGGCAGGAATGGTCCATATGCTTCAATGCTATGGGGGGTTGGGGGTCCACAGAGAGGTACATTGGAGGAAAGGTCTGGTCCCTCACTTGGGGGAAAGCAGCCATGGGGAGCCGGACGTTCTATTTGGATGCACACAGGGTGCCCTGTGAATGGGAGTCCACTCAAAGGCAGCTGGTGTCCACTTAGTGGCAGGCTGGCACCAGCACCCCAGCCCTGAGCTGGCTGAATCTGCAGGCGAGCACCACACAAGGGACGACGGAGGCAGGAGGGGTGGGCGAGCAGGCCTGGGCTTAGGATGGATCTGGAATCGGTAGCCTTCTGATGTCCTGATCTTGGCTTTTGTGTTTATTGAATTTTCCTCTGCTGTTATGGTAGCTGACAGTAATAAAGTAACACACTCCATTAAATGCACTATTTATGGAAACATTTCTATGGAGCCAAGAGAAAAAAAAAAAAAGGAAACATTAGAAAAGGGATTGACTGCCAAAAGCTGCGGGCCGGACGCGCGCCATGATGTCTCTGTCACAGTCCCCGAGTGCTTCAACCCGGCCGGGTGGTGAGACGCACACACGTGGAACCCAGCCCAGAGGTGGGCGGTTTGGACCCACTCTGGGGTGTTAGGGAAAGGGGATGGAGGTGCTCGCCCAGGCTCTGGAAACCTGTCCAGCCACCCGCGCTCTGCACCCCTGGGAGGGACTGGGTCTCTGTGAGGCACAACAGATTGGAGGGGACATACCTCCTCACACCAAACTGTGCCCAGGCAGGCCTGCTGGGAACTTCCCACCCCTACCCCAGGCCTGGGGGCTCTGGGAGCTGTGTATGTGCGCACATACAGGTGTGCTATGTGTGTGAGTGTGAATGTGTGTGCACAAGCATGTGTTGGGTGCTAATAAGGGTGTGTGGATGTGTGTGAGTGTGGATGTGTGTGCACACAGGCATATGTGCTGTGTGTTAATAAGGGTGCATGTGAGTGTGTGGATGTGTGTATAGGCACTTGTGCTCTGTGACTGTGTGTATACATGTGTGTTCATAGACATTGTGCTGCGTGTGAATATGTGTGAATGTATGTGAGTGTACGAATGAGAGTGTGTGCATAGACATGTGTGTGGTATGCATGTGTGTACACAGCTGTGTGTGTGTGTGTGTGTGTGTGCAGAGTACAGACACGTGTCTTCACGTCACATTGATTTCTTTCTGACACAGGTCACACGTTCTTGTAAGCTTCCCCTTGCCTCACCCCCTCCCAATCTTCCCAGCTTCTTTCACTCCCATATGCCCTTGCAACACCGAGTCTGTCTGGCACCAACTGCCCCTGGGTTGCTCTCTTCAGGAGCCCCGGTGGCACTCTGCTCTCCATTTCTATAATGCAGTCACTTCAGAGACATTCAATACATGTACTCAAACCGTATGGCATCTTTAGAGCGTGCCCTTCGGCCCACCCCTCTCTTCTGTAGCTAACCCTAGAGAGACAATGTTTTGAAAATGATGATGATGGCAACATATGTACAAAAGTGCTTGACACAATGGATGGGTGTATTCATTGTGATAAGAGCTATAAGAGGCCCCAATAAAATGATTTTTTAAAAGAAAATAATTCTGTGTGTGTGTGTGTGTGATGCCGAACTGTTATTATAAGACACTATCCATTGGATCTTGAGCTGCCTTTAAGAACCAATCGATAGGAAGTGCTGATGCCTCCTGTCCTCTGACATCAGCTCCTTGACCCCCTGGGGTGGGGCAGCCCTTCTTCCTCCCTTGACTGGGGAGAGGGGTCGGGGGTTGCCCTCACCTGACTTTCCCAGAACACTCTGCTTTGCCCTCAGGAATGGCCAAGGATGCTCAGCCCAGAGTTGTTCCCTGTGCTGTTCCTCTTGCTTGACGCAAACCGTGAGAGACTACTGTCCAACGCAGCCTGTCCGCCTGGGACGAATGGGGCTCCCGGCCACAGGGAATTATGGTGGGGGAAGGGGGGCTGGTGGCCAAGGCAGGACTCTGGCTTCTTGGCAGTGCCAGTCTTTCCTGGCCTTGGTGAAAACACTTCTGCAGCCCCACATTCAGTCTCCTATTCTTTAGAGTGGAGCTAAACATATGTGCTTTGACGGGTATGGATACTTGCATACCTGGAACCCAAAGCCGTGGAGTCCCGATTCCAACACATACCTATATGCCTCATAGGTCAGAGTAGAACTGCCCCTTGGGAGTCCCTGGCCGGTCACCCTTGTTGGTAAGAGTCCAGGGGCCATACTGGCTTACAGGCTGGGTTCTTCATTGCCTTCTCAGCAGTTGGAAGCCACCAGCTGCTCCTTGGGAGAAGGTGGGGTTGTCTGTCCCTGTGAAGAGCTACATTTCTCCCACGGGGCAGCTGGTTGGTTGGAAGCACTGACCTCTCTGAGCAGGCCTCTGCATGCAGAGGGATTACAGAAGTCCACTAAGGGGGAGGTGGGGCATGGACATATTGTCCTGAGGAAGGGCCCACCCAAGCTCACCAAGAGGGCGAGGGCATGGGGACTGTGAGGGCGGTGGATGCTATGGACTCACCCTGGGGACTCCCTCTGGCTCCTGATCTTCCCCTCTCCGTCATCTCACTCTTGGGGACACGAAACCAAACATTCGCTTCTGCACAGAAGGGGTTCAGGCAGGCAACTCCTGTCAGGGGCTCCGGTTGAATCTCCCATCTTACCTTGCTGGGGGGTGGGGGGATGGAGGGAATCTGTGAGGGTGCAGAGTGAAAAAATATATACATCCAGGCATCTCACACTGCCTGAGGTGGGTTTTGAGCTTTGAGTGATGTCAGTGAACAAGCCTTCCTGGTGACACCCGTATGTGTCCATGAGCGACTGAACATTGCTCCCGGTTCACCCGGGGCTGGGAATTGTCTTGCTGTCAGATCACCGGGAGTGTCACCGAAGGTGGAGGATGGAGAGAGCGGCTGGCCGGGGCCCAGGGAGTGAAAAGGAGGCACTGCGCTTGCCCGGCCTCTGGGAGTCAGGAGAGATGGAAATACAGGCAGCGCTGGAAGGTAATCTCCTTGCACCGTGATAAAAGCAAGTGACATTTTACATGTCTGCGGCCTTCTGGTTCAGCCTAGCGGTTATAATAGAAGCCATTTACATATGGCAGGGTGAGCTTCCAGGTGCCACATTTCCAAAGACTGGCTTTCCCTGCCTCTTTTCTCCTCTCCTCCTCCACCAACCCCTTCCCTTAAAGTCCCCGGAAACAAACAAACAAACAAACAAACAAACAAACAACTCACTTCCATCCAGCTGAGGCTGACTCACAGAAACCCTACAGGGCCTGGGTGGATTTCCAAGACGATCAAGGTTTAGGGGAGTAGAAGGCCCCACAATCCTTTTGTCCCTGAAGTAGCCAAGGGCAATTAGTCACTTAGGGACTTCTCACCGGCACTGCCTGGGCTCAGATTTCTGGGGTGTGGGCTGAAGAAGAGGCTTCTGGGTTCTGGAGGACAAGCCCCATTCTGGCCCTTTCTTGCTTCCATTGTTCTACGGCTGCCAGCCCTGGGATGGGGGAGGCAGAACCTTGGCAGAGGCCCCTCTCCTCGACCTGGCTCCTTCAGCTAAGAAATTCTATTTCATCTCGGCCCTGCCTGTGATTAGCAGCGCAAACCACGGGGGCTTTGAATGTATAGAATAATTAAGTAGATCCAGATTTAGATCAGAAAGCCGGGGTCTCGGCCTTGTCTCTGCTGCTTATCAGCTCACTGATCTGGGGTGTGCTGCATGGGGGCCCCAGGGGTGGGGTGGGGGG
>PVJH01028841.1:0-26745 GCA_004026705.1 Nesogale talazaci | reverse complement strand
GCTATGGGTCAGAGAGGGATATCATGTCTCACAGTGGGGCTGGCCATATGGTCCTCTCTGTGCATGGGCTGCTCTGAGCCACACCTGTCCATTTTGAAGGTCGCTTCTTTTCTAAGTATCCCCTTCCCCCAAAGCAAAGGTTTTTGTTTTGTTTTTAAAATGTATTTATGTAGATATACGCATACATATATATATATATATAGATGCTTATTATTATTATTTTAAGTAGAAGGGAAAGTTTGGCAGGAAAGCTTACTGGAGAAACACTCTATGAGAGCACATGTTTCATGTTAGATGAAAACAAAGGGAAATAAACACATCTCCCATCACATGTTCTATCCTGTCAAGACTCCATTTGGAAACAGATCCCCAGCATGTATGAAGATAAGTGAGAAAGCCTTGTTGTTACGCTCCCGGTTAAAACATGCACTGATCCATCCCTAAAACAACACATTTAAACATATCTCTACAATCAGTGAGTGACTGTGGGCAAAATCTCTTGGCAATACATTTGTCTTACTCTCCTGAGGTGCCTTTAGACAGATTCAATCAAATTAGTGACTTTGTGGGGCTCTGCTGAACCAGGTACATTTAAGGTGAAGGAGTCAACTCAGAAAGTTATGGCAATTGTGTTTTAGGGATTGCTCAATGGGAATCCTGGTAGACTTTCCTCTAAAACCATGAGACAGCCATGGAGACTTATGAAGCTCCTCCAAGAAAACGAAGTCTTCCTCCTTCTTGCTGACCCTTTCCTTTACCCAGCATGATGACCTTCTTCAGGGGCGACATGTCCAATGTGAAACAAGGTCGTGCCATCTTTGCTTTTGAGAATAATTCTAGCTGTATTCTTTACAAGACAGATTTGTCAGTGACATCTTTAGTATATCTTATCAATACCATAATTTAAAGGCATCATGTTCTTCATCGTTCTTTCATTGTCCTTCAAGCAATTTAGCACATTGGGCAAAAATGCTAGCCAGGACATCTTTGAAGTTTGAAAAATTTTGAAAACTAAAGTGTACCTGTTTATGCAGCAATTGAAATTACTGTGGCTGAGATCAGATCCTCAAAGTGACATTTTATGTCTTGAGTATTACATCCATGGGCATTGGTTGTGAATGAAGGGCCAATTAAATCCTTGACAACTTCAATTTTTTAATCTGTTTCTTCCTGCTGTTGCTTATTGGCCCCCACTTGTGAGAATTTTTGTCTTCTTCATGTTGAGTTGTGATATATCAGTATGTAGTCTCTGCAAAACTGTAGTCTTTGATTCCCCTCAGCAAGTGCATTAACTCTTCTTGACTTTTCAGAAAGCAAGGTTGTGTCAACTGTACATTGCAGAGTGTACAATGAGCCTTTCTCTAGTCCTGATGTTTTGTTCTTCATGTAGTCCTTCTCCCCTGATTATTATTTTTCCCTGAAAAAGTGTGATGAAAGGGTTCAACTCTAGGGCACACTTAAAAATATTAAGCCATAAATTCTGATTACTAAGAGATGTTTGCGTATTGTCATATCAATTCTCACCTAGTCTTATTTTGAGTGCTTTCCCAACACGAGGGTCTCGTTTTCTAGCATAATATCAGACAGTGTTCCATTGCTGGTCAGAGGGCTTTCACAGGCTATTTTTAAGATTGTAGATAGATATTGTTCTTAGGCTGTCTTCGTCTGGAACAGCAGTCAGCAACCTATGACCCACAGGTCACCTAGGGACCCACTGAAAAAGTTTAGTGACCCACTGAGCAATTCTTAATTACGAAAATCGGTAGGTATTCTTGCCAGTGAATTAAAGTGGGTGCTTTCAATTTTCAGAGATGGCTGGCCATAGAAGGTGACCGCTGTGCCATGGTGCTTTCGATTTGGTGAAATAGCCATCAGCAGGCAGCTGTTGGTGGCTGTCTTCTTTGAGACACGCAGAATAAATGGAAAGCAATATGCGTAGTTTGACTTGATCCAGATAGATCTTGTTGGACTTGTCTGTAAATGAAAGTACTGACATAAATAATGTTACAAGACTGGCAATAGTTGCTGGTTATGGAGCTATTGATTCTCCAGTTATTCATAAAGAGTTGTGTACTTTAACCAATGTTAGGTTCTATGAAAGGTATCGACATTTTAAAGAAAGTTCAAGAATTCATTAAATTTGAAAATGGAAGTGTTTTTGATTTGAAGAAAAAATTATTTTATGTCACAACCGATGGAGCCACAGTAATGTTCAGAAAAAATGCTGGCTTTGTAAACGTGTTACAGAAGGAACTTGGAAGACCATTACTTTCATTCCACTGTATAATTCATGAAGAAAATTTATGTGCAAAAGCCTCCTCGAAACAGTTAAATGAAGTGATGAGCATAGTAATTAAAATTACTAACACAATTATAGCTCGTTCTGCCTTGAATCACAGAAAATTTAAGACTTTTTAAAAGAAATTGAATATGAATATAGTAATTTATTAATGCATACTGAAGATTGCTGGTTAAGTAGAGGAAAGGTTCTAAATTGCTTTGTAGAATGCATTAATACAATTGAAATACTGTTAGTGAAACTGGTGAAAGTTTCCCTCAGCTCAAAGACAAAAGTTGGCTTCTTAAATTAAAATTCTTCACTGATATTAATAATAATTTCAATGATTTAAATTTGCACTTACAGGGCAAGGAACAGACGATGCTCAAGCATTATGAAGAATGGAAAAGTTTTTCTTGTAAGATAGTTTTGCTCCAGGGTGACTTAGTGAAACAAACATTTAAATATTTTTCTTTAGTAAAAACTCACAAAGAAATTACAAATGCAGAAGTATATATGCTTAAAACTTACATAGATGCCATCCAAACTGAATTTGAAACCCAATTCTAGAACTTTAAATCACATGGCCCTATGTTTTGTTTTATAATAAAACCTCATGAAATGGAGGACAGTGTGTTGGACCTGCAATGTTTCAATTTCCTTGAAATTGAAAATCTGAATATAAAGTTAATTGACTTCAAAAACTCAGCATTATGGACAGACAAATTCAAGGCATTAAGAAGACAACTTGAAGTCTCTGATGAAAATCACTTAAAATGATAACTACTTGTTGGGCATCATTTCCTTTCAAGTTTTCTTCGATAAAGAAAGTTCACTTCACTTTACTATCAGCTCTTGGGTCCAGCTACTCATGAGAGCAGATATTTTCCCAAATGAAATTCATTCTCAATTCATCACAAAACAGGTTAACTAACGAAAATTTAGAGTCAAGTGTTCTTTTAAAAACGATGAGTTACCACCCAAATATCTCAGACCTTGCAGGGATAATGAAGCAGCATCCAGGAAGCCATTAAAATGATTAAGTGCTCTTAATTAAATAGGGGTTCATTTTGTTTTCATGGTGTTTACTTTTCTACTAACATTTTATGATTTCTTTCAAGTTTGAATATACATCTGATGATAATAAATTTGTAGTTCTATATTTAAGTTATATTGGATTAGCCCATCTGTATAATGCTTTTATTTTCTGTATTCTAAAATAATACATGATCTAAAGTAGAAGTGATGTGACCCACGAGCAAAAACATTTGTGAAAAACAATAGAAAAATGACCCACTTGAAAAAAATATTGCCAACCCTGGTCTGGAAGCTCCATTGAAATTTGTCCATCCTGGCTGATCATACTGTGATAGTTAATGTACTGTTGGCATGGCTTCCAGCATCACAGCAAAATGCAAGCCTCAATAGTGAGACACACTGACAGAGATGTGCTGCAGAACACATTACACCCCAGGAAAGACATCGCTCATGTTTACTGAGGAAACACACACGCCATAAAATATTTCTAACTGACTTCTATATTGTGTAGCAATTTAAGTTGAAGTGTTTTCATGCATTTGATTACACCCTCAAATGCAATGTTCTAATCACTGTCTATAATAGCCATCCTAAAGCAAGTGATTTTCAAATGGTTCCTATTCATCAATCACATAAACATGTATTTAATGAGACTGAGAATGTCTTTTTTTCTTTTTTCAACAGTGACTTTCTTTGCAAATTGAGTATGTAGTTTTCTATCACACTTTAGAGCTGTCCATCTCAGATGTTTTCTCCCAATACAGTCACATGTATTAGCTGGGCTGAATCGAATAATTGACGTGGGTGATTTCCCTAGTTTGATTTTCAATCAATCTCAGTTGCTTTGCAAGGTCTCTATGTTATAGCCTGCTGGCAAAAGCCTAATTCAGGCCAATTAGCATAGCTTTCTGTACTATGAAAACAGCTATAAAGTCTATGGCACCCCTTCATTGAGATCGCTAGCAGTGAACATCAGAAATAATCCTATAAGGGTCATTGTTGTTCTCTCTCTCTCTTTCTCTCCCTCTCTCCAGTTTTCTTCTTTGGAGGTATGTTATTTTAAGAATTTTTTAATCTTCCCAAGAGACCATCATTCCAAATGTATACCTCTATCTTTGCCCAGTTTTTGATTAAGAAAAAGTAAATTCCTGTAAGGTGACTTAATGGGTCAAAATGCATAAATATTTAAAGGTTTTTTGGTGTACATATTGCCAATCTGCTCTCCAGAAAGGTGGTGTATTAAATCTTAAAAAGCTTTCTTGGCTTAACCCTGCCTAAGTTAAACATTTCATTTTACTTATTGCACACACAGCACATTTTGTTACTGGTGACTATGCGAGCTGTATGTTCTATTGATGCTACTATTGTTATGTAGTCTCCTTAGAGATCGCTTCATCTGTATTTTTATTTCTCTTATATTTTCACTTACTCCAAACATAATGGATATTTTGAGAATTGTTGATTTTCAGCCTAGTAAAGGGGGAAGGCAGGAGTCACTAACTGAATGCTTGGCGAGGCCACTTTCAAGACTCCTTTCTTTAAGGGTGGCTCATAACTGAAAACAGAGTCCGAGAAGCACAATGGTTAGACACTTGGCTACTCCCTATTTACTCAAGTATAAGCTGATCCAAATATCAGCCATGGCACTCAATTTTACCACAAAAACTGCATTAAAAATGTGTTGAAAAACTTGGCTTATACACAATTATACACGCTAACTGAATGATTGGTGGTTCAAAGCCACTAGTGGACCCATGAGTGAAAAGACCTAGGAAACCTTGTGGGTCCTTCTACTCTATTCCCTGGAGTTTTGAGAGCTCAATGACAGACAACACTATCGGCAATAACTGCAAGGGAAAAACAAATACGATGGTGCATCCCAAAGTCCTTTTCTTGAGGCCTGCATCTTCTGTTTAGGAGAATAGTCAAAACTGTATTTGCCCTTAGAAGACAATAGCAATTAGTGATCATACTGTTTAGAACGGGAAGATCTGGCAATGCTATCCAGGAAGCATTGGTTGGCAACCTGCAAGGTCAGTGCTTCAAACCCACTAGCTGGCCCAGGGGAGAAGGAAGAGTGGGTCTGTCCCTGTAAAAATTTACAGCCTTGGAAACCCTGTTTCAAAGCTGACTCAATGGCAGTGGACGTGATTCCGTATAACTAATGGAGACAGGAGGACACAGTGACTAACTGAAAGACTGGACGTTTGACCCACTCACCAGTTACTGGGAGAAGGGGATGTCAGTCTGCTTGTTGTCTTACACATCATCATCTTTGGAAACCCTACAGGGCTTTTTCCCTCTGACCCCTTGGGTCACTCTGGGTTAGCATCAACTTAATGGCAGCAGGCTGAGATATTCATTTAACTGTTACCTCATCTCAAGAACAGATTTCACATCGGATAGTTTATGACTGCTCCCCTCTCAGATAGTCTCTTGCCAAACAGCTTAGCAAAATCTGGCAAACACTTTCATGAGGTAACAACTGCTTGTTTGTTTGGCTTTGGGAAGTTATTTAACTTAAGATTTAGGTTTAGTAGCTGTAAAATTAGATTCATCTTAGTATTAGCTTCAGATGAGATGTACAGCCATAGCTGAGAAAAGAATATACATAAAGCACTTTTTCTGTGGTAAGGATATTTATTATTGTTGTTACAGTTTATTGAGTTTAAGCAATGCTCTACTTTGAACAAAGTCTAAAAGAGAATGACAGTCACCACATCTCTCTGAAATGGTTACTTATAAACTGAGTGGTGAGAATAAGAGAGATTTTAAAAATGGTCACCATTATTTTATTGTGAGCTGGGGACAAAAAATTAAAAAGCAAGTGTATCTAAGTGTATAAACTGTATTAAGTTTCAAGTGATAAATGTAAACAAACGTGCTCCAAGATGCACAGAGAAAATACACAATTGATGGATAAGTTTCATGACATATTTATTAATTGCAATAGTTCTGTGATCTTTATCCATTTTTCAAATTAGAGGGTGCTTCATAAAAGAACATACTCTGGTAAACAGAATTAAAGTAAGAAAAAACAACTCTATATTCAATCACTAAGTACCAATCATTTTTCAAGCATTGGGTCCCATATGTGTATGCTGACATGGTTTCAGTCCTACTGCATTACATCATATGAAAACAAAGTGTAATATTCATCAAATATTTATTCAAGTGAAAAGATTAATCAATCGAGAAAGATGTACAATAATTATGGTAGAATTTCTGTTAGTATATATCTGATAGCAACTCTGTCAAAATGTTAAGCAAGTAATGACTTTTAAACGACCATGATATTCTAACTTGAAAACCATAAATGCATTTTTATTCACTTGTATTTTAGTAGCCCAAAGCAGGATACACTGGTTGTCATTTGGTACTTTTAAAAATTTTTGTTTGTCTGACTCATCCTTCTCGGGCTGCCCAATTTTCTGCTTCTCTTTCCTTAAATTTTGGTGCAAGTTCACGCACTTTTCCCTGATACTTTCCATCCAGATTTTTACCTGCTACCTTTTTGCAATTGTCTGGTCACATTTGACTACTGTTTTAAAAACTTTTTGCTGTTTTGCAAATACCCATCTTACCCAAGCATTTGACGCACATTCTTCTTGGTTTCCCTAAGAATAATGGACCTTCTTTTAAAACATGTATTTCATTACCTCAAAGAAGAGTGAATCAAATGATGTAACTACAGTGACCAATGTTGTGTAGGTTGAACTTGAGGAGTAAATGCATTGATTGTTTGTTCTGGTCACAGTACAGGCACCCCTGTGGGTAATGTATTCTGTGTTCCCTGCAGAGCACTGGCTCACCGTGAGGTAGGGCTTGGTTATGTGAGTACCCGTTGTCTTTCCCTACATTTTAGATAGTATTTCCATGCACCAATTATGGGCTAGACTCTATAACAGGCCAACATTTTGGACTCACCCAAGAAGAAGAAGACAGACATAGAAAGAAATAGCTACGATGCAGTGTCTAGAATACAGGAATGAGGAAATGTTGAAGACAGAGTAAATGAACTATAGAAACTAAGACCCAATGCCAATGAGTTATTACTGACTCCCAAAGATCCTGTCGGACAGAGTGGAACTGCATGCTCAGCTGCAGCTCTTTATAGGGGCAGACAGACGGCTCTGCCTTTCTCCTGAGAAGCTGGTAGTGGATGGAAACAACTGACCTTGACTTGGGGTTCACAACCAGACATGCAGCCCATGATACCACAAGAAGAACAAAAACCAAACCCACGGTCTCAGATTCAATTCTGAATTATATTGAACTTATACGCCATAGGGTTTCTAAGGCTGCAATTGTTATTCAAGCAAACGGCCTCATCTTTCTCACAGGAATTGCTGGTGATTTCAGATCATTAACTTTTCAGTTAGCTGACCAGTGCTTGATTCACGGCACCACCCCTGTCCCTTATCCTGAACCAGGAGCATCGGGGGTGAAGAGGAAGAGCATTTGACTCGAATAAAATTTTGCCTAAATGAAGAGGAAGAAATCCAGTCTAGAAATGAGCTTTCAGATTATGCAATTTTATGGAGATAGTTTTCAAAACTCGTACTGCTATCCAGTTGATACCAACACACAGCCACCCTAGAGGACAGGGTAAGACTACCTCTATGAGTTTCCCAGACTATAACTCTTTATGGGACTAGAAAGCATCATCTTTCTCCCAAGGAGCAACTGGTAGTTTCACACTGCTGGTCTCATGGTGAGCATCCCAGGGGCTCACAACTATACCACCAGGGTTCATATGGAGGTCGTTGTAGGATTTTTGTCCCGTGGTGGAGAGTAGGAAGCTTGCTATGTATGCTTTAAGTAGAAAGACAGCTAAATGAAGAATAATAATTCTATCAGGTGTGTGTATGTGTGTGGTGGGTTGGATGAGACTTGGTAGAGGAGGTGATATTTGAGCATTCAAGTTACAGGAAAACACTTCTGTCAGAGCTGGCAGTTTTACAGAGCATCTGTCTACCACTGATCCAAAGTCATGTCTGTAGAAAACCTAGCAGAGGTTCTAGGTGAAGATACTACACACAGAGAGATGGGGTATCTTGCTTGAGGGTAAGTTCTCTCTCTCTGGTCTCCTTATCAATAATGGACAAGTAGAGACTTATGGAGCTCATCATTTCTGGGCTTCATCCTGGGAAACAAACACACAAACTTGAAATGTGGACCAGGAAAGGTGCAGAAGCTCACTGACTGAAAGCTGTGCGGGAGAATGAATATGGCATGTCATAGAACAGGAGATTTTTTTTATTGCCCTACTTTGGGTCAAAAGCACAAGTCAATTTGCTGAAAAATAGCACGTTCCCTAAAGAAGTAGGCCAACTGGTATCCCTCATTTTACTAGAGGCCCAATGTCATCAGAGCCAAATTCTGAAATTTCTACTTCCTTCAACTTTTGAAGAGACAGTTCAGACCCAGTGCGAGTCCTCATTACTCAGGCAATTTTATTAAGTACAATTATGGAAATCTTCGTTAAGTGTGGCGATGAGATAATTAAGGGACTCATCACCTTGTAGCAGTTACTTTGTTTTGCCTGAGGCCCATGAAGCAGCTGGCAGCACCTTCTTGGACAGCATCATTAGCGATGATCTCAGCCAAACCTTGACCGGCCAATCAAAGCATTATTCAAGCATCTGCCTCATGGTCCTTGGTAAAAACAAAGAAACAAACAAACAAAAATTCATGGCATTTCTTAGGAAGAATGAAGAAACTTAATGAAGCAACACATTTCCTGAACCTTCGTGGTGTTGTGCTAATGACAGGGGCAGCAGATAGAAACTATCAGAGACTCAGAGAGAGGATGATGGGTCTCTTTGGTCCCTTAGAGTCTAAGAAACTCACAGGAGAAGTTCTACCCTACTCGATGAGGTCACGATAAATCAGGGTCAACGCAATGGCAATGAGTTGGGTTGGCATTACATCGACAAACAAACAATAAAACCTTACTGCCACAGAGTTAATTCTAACTCATAGAGACTTGATTTATTCTGGATAGGCAGTTTACAAATGTGGAGACTGAGATCCTTGGCACATATTTCAGTTGAATTCCTACTGCCCCATCACTGTGACCTGGGGACATGCCCTTGACTTCTCTAGTCTCAGGCTTATTATATAGAAAAGGAGTACAAAACTGTTTATTCTGCGTCCCCTCTGCATATTACTAAAAGGTGTCCTTTTTGAACTGCAAGTCTAGCCACATTACAACTTATGTGTTTTTGTGGGACACTCTCCGTGTCACGGGGAGACGTATCAAGCTACATAAACTGTTGATTAGAAAGTCTTTATTAATAGATTCACAACTCAAGCTCAGTGACACTCTCTTTTTCTTGCTTTCCTAACAGCTTCCCAGTGTCCGAATATTTACATGAGCTGCTAATGTATTGATGTAGATGTGTGTTTTACATTACAGTGAGGTGGAAGACTTTATTATTTTTTAAATTATTAAATACTTTTACTGGGACTCTTACCTCTCTTTTCACAATCTATACATTCATCCACGTGTCAAGCACATTTGTACATATGTTGTCATCGCATTCTCAAAGAATTTTCTTTCTACTTGAGCCCTTGATGTCAGCTCCTCATTTTTCCTCCTTCCCTCCCCATTATCTCTTCCTCGTGAACTCTTGTTAAGTTAGAGATTAGTATTTTCATATCTTACATTATCTTGTTTCACTCTTCATTCACTTTTCTTTTGTTCAATCCCCTGGGAGGGGGTTGTCTGCTGATCCTTTTGATTGATTCTCCCTTCCTCCACCAACCTTCCCCTTATCCTCCTGGAATCTCTATTCTCAATGTTGGCTCTGGGGAGTCTATCTATCCTGGATTTCTTGTGCTTCAGGGTCTTATCTGTGCTGCTGCCAGATGGTTGTATGTTTCTTAGTATGAGGGCCTTGCCAACGTGTCTGACCTCTGAGAATAAGACTTCCTGGGACGTTCAATGACTATGCTGATGGCAGTTTCCACAATTGCTTTTCACTATACCAGAATTTGGTTGGAAACTTGACTTTCAAAGCAGTGACTGTTTGATGGAGAAGTGATAGATCACCACCTGTGACCTCCGACCCCAAGAGAGCATGAATACTGACCAAAATATTGAAACCTGTAGATTGACTTAGGTCAGCTCACACGAGGAGGGAATGATCAGACTGTTTGCCTTGCATTGCCCCAGGCCTGAGGTTGCCAAGAAATACTAGAAGGCGAAGGAAAGAACAACTCACAAACTTGTGTAGCAATTAGTAAAACTTAAAAATAGCATGATAATGATGGGGAAAAAATGTACCCTGCAGGCAGTTTTTAAGTTGGAAAGTCAGCCTCTTTATTCAGTGTTCTAAATATCCCGCTGAAGAAAGCAACCTACAAACCTCAACGTCTGTCTCAATACAGTCACCGGGTCTTTCTGTCACTTCAGCCTCTCGGGAGTGCTGCCCGACTTCGGTTCAATACCCTTGAGAGGCTAATTGACAAGAGAAGTTTAACCCAAGATAAAATAATAAAAGTTATATCTACAGTGATGGTCCCAGAGACATACACTCCACACCCCATGCATCTTTAAGGAGGAATGTGTGGGGTCTGAGGTCCTGTTGAAAATGGAAGATATACATGTTTTTTAACACACAAGTCAATGAAGAGATTTCTTTTCAAAATGAATTGTTGTTTGCCGAATGGGTATCTTGTGTAAGCCAGTTTGTGGAATGGAGAGATCGCGGGAGTCCAGACGGAACAAATAAAACAAGCAAGCAAGCACACAAGTTCTGAAGTCCCCTGTGAGTCACAACCTCCCCCCCCCCCCCCAATGTGTGCTCGAAGGAGAGCACCAGGCCTTTCTACGATATCGCCTTCAGATTCTCTAGCTTAGGAATAAAGAAAAAGAAACCACCAAGCTTAGGACCACGACTAATGCTTTGAGTTGGTTCTTCAATCCTGATTTCATCGAAACCAAACTTACTCCTATCTAAGTAGATGTCACTTTGTAATTGGCTTTGGTTCCCTCTTTTATGTTTGTTTGTTGTCTTGTGTGATTGTTAATTAACTGATTGAGTATTCTTCGATCTCTAAATTTCTTTAAAATATCAAGTGTATCTTGTGACCACCATCAGCTGTAAACACAGCATCAATTAACTTACCAAAACAGAGGCTTTGGTGATTAATCCATAATGACAGGCTGTTCTCCCGACTGATTAAATTCATTATCAAGCAGCCGGAGGTAGAGCACTTTCCATGGAAGATTTATTGCTCTGGAATTACCTCTATTGCTTCTCCTGATGAAGCTAGATCTGGTAAATGAGAAAGATAAAAATCCTAGAGACTTCTTTTTTAAGGTAATGGTGGACCCTTTTAAAAACAGCTCATCTGTCCTTGCCATATCATAGAGTCTGACGATAAGGTCGTCTGTGGCCATTCACAAAGTAGTTGAAATTACTTTATTATAGTTAATATCCTAGAGGATTGTGTCACTTAGCCAGAGGGGAAGACCGTTGCCCTTATTCTCTCTGCCACCAATGTGGTTCACTTTCATCTTTAGGTAACCATTTTCTAAGCACTTTTGTTCCGAGTTTACGTCTAATCCTAGATACATTCATCTTTCCTGCTGTTGTCAAGTCTCCCTCGTGCAACACGTAGACTGTAACACACACAGAGACCCTTTAGTCTTTATTAATCTGTTTTATTCAGCCATTCTGTGAGCATTTCTTCGCCACTTGAACCAATTGGATCTCCTTCTCATGTGCTGTACTGACTTTTGGCATTTAAAGGTATTTTTTCTGTAACTTAGCATTTTTCTGGTCTTGAGTCCTCAATGAACTCGTGGGTGAAAAGTCAAGAATTGTACTTCATTAAGCCGTGTGTTTAACACAGGTTAGACAAGGAGTGTATCTGTCAACAGACCGATACCTTCTCTGAGATTCTTAGGAGATTGCATGTATCTACTTGCTCAAGTTACCTTGCAATCCATTTGATCCACAGTCATTGAGAGCATATGAAGGAGGATAGGTAACATTACAGCATTTCAGGCATGGCCTGGAGTTTGGGTGCATAAAAAACACGGGATAAAGCTCAATTAACTCTAGTACCCTATCCCGCTTGATGATGATGATGATGATAGATAGATAGATAGATAGATAGATAGATAGATAGATGTTAATCTGCTGGTTTGCTGCAAGTGAAATCAATGGAAATTTTGGATTTTAGATAAAATCTAAAACCTAAAATCTAAATCTACTTGGGTTTTGCTATGCAGTTTTGGTTTTTAATCCAGTTTCCTTATCTGCAAATCAAATATACCTCTTCATTCCATTGATTTGGGAGGTAGACTAAAGAAGATAACCTGCATAAAACAACTTGTAAAATACGTAGCTCACACTACATACTCATGAGTGCTTCGGTAGCCCTGTCACAATAGTAAATTCATCAAGAGTTTTGTTGTTGTTGTTGTTTTGTTTTTGAGTAGAAGAAATAGGGTAACCATAACTGCATTATTGGTTGTTTAGATGATGACTCATGGAATTGTACACTGTAAATTAGAGCCTGGGAGACTTCAACATGGGTGTGATTATCTGCTTAGAAGGCCATGCTTTGGCTGAGTTCATCAGGGCAGGAAAACTGAAGGTGCAAAGTATGTGTAAATCAATTAGCTTTGGGATGCTAATGCACAGAGCCACATCTGTGGAAACATTTTGCAATTGGCATCCTCTCTGTCACAAACACTGTGTTGCTGCTGCAGCAACCCAAAACTGAAGAGTGGCAGCCTTTAAGAGAGACATTCTTCACCGTAAAAATAATAAAATTGATTAAAAAATAGATTTTGACATTTCTGGGCTGCCTTCTTCAATTTACAGTTGGTATCTTAGTTTGACTTCTGGCCTGAGTTGGTTGGATATGTTTCAGTGGAAGCTGTAGGATGGATGATGGTATTTTGTATGAATTCTTTTTTTTCCCCTTTGCTTCCTTCCACCTCTGTATTCCCTCAACACCTCTCCCCACAATTCCCTGGGGTTTTTTCTTCCATTCACTAGCGAGTGAGGCAATTTACCATTCCTTCCTATGTTAGGATGAAAGCCAGAGGTAATGATTTTCCATTGTGGCCCTTGGGAGATGAATGTAACAACTAAAAAATCATCTTGTAAACAATGGCTTGTTAAAGGCACTGGAGGAAGCATCTCCCTAAGTATTGCCTGCAACCCAAACTGATTCTGGAAGTCCCTTCAACATAGTAAGAATGTGGGCAAAGGGTGCGTTCTCAATAATATTTGACACTTCTAAGACAAACTGTGTCTAATTGAAAACCTAGAAGAGATGTAAAGGGATGAGGGGTAAAAAAGACAGGACAGTGTTTGAAGTTGGCCTCTGAAAAAGTACCCCATGCCTCTCTGGGCCACTTAAATCTACAGACTATGAAATCCAGCTGTCTCTGATGTTTGCCCTAGCAGATTTATCTATGAAGAGAAAAACGCCAGTCTGACAAACAGTGAGATTCCCCAAGGGAAACAGAGTTTGTGGCGTCTTAAAATGGAAAGTGTTACATATCCTTGAGTAATGCTGATTAATGATTCTTGCTTGTGTGTTTTGCCAAGGTTAACAGATCCTTGTGGTCAGACATATACACACATTGTGTGAGACATGGCCTCTCTTTCTCTCCCTTTTTCTGTTTTCCTTCCCTGTGAGAGTTCTATGACCATATATAGCCACGACAGCAGGGGACAGTCTGTACGGTTAAAGTTTCTGTTTAGATTCAAAGATGGAAGTCTGAAGTTGAATGTGGTTATCAGAAATACTTTGCTTTCTGGTAGCAAGTTGCTTTACCTCCCTGCCTGCACTCAGAAGGACTTAGCATCATTTTCTTCTTTTGAAAGGAGGTGGCCTTTGCAGCCCGGCTTTTGGAAGGGATTCCATTTGCTCTGAAGAGAGGAAGCAATGCTGATTAGTGACAAAAGGGGTTAGACATTGCATGCTGACTTCGTGCACAAGTATCTCCCTGCTTTGGCTTCTCTGTGGCTGGTCCTAGGAGACCAGACTGACTGTGGCCCTCATTCTGCTGTGAGGCTGTGTTGTTTGGCTGCAGGACTGCTGCTACGGCAACTGAGGAAGCAGTGATGTCACACGTTCAGAATCTGCCTGCCTGAGAGAGAACCCTTTCCAGAGAGAGGCGTCATGTGTCTGTCTGGAGACCCATTTGGATGTTCTCTCTCAAAGAAATGGGATCTGATCTTCTTAATAATTTTTTTTTCTTTGCCCCCTCTTTAAATATATGTGGTTCCTTTTGCTCTATGTCCAGAGTCAGAGAAAAATTCAGGAAAACCACAATCACATGAAAATGCTAGATTTACTGAACACTTCTATGTACAAGTCAAGGAGCAAAGTACTTTATTTTCATGCTCTCCCCAGACCTCATAAGGCCTCCCACATAGGTATGACGATCATTGTTGATTAGGAAAGAGGCACTGGGGTAAAACAGAAATTGGGCTTTGGTACATATCCAAGGCCCAGCTCCTTATTAATAGGCAATAATGGATGATCATCTCAGTCAGGCCCAGGAGAGGAGGCAGGTAGCCCTGGGTCTTTTGCCTACCCACCTTCCCTCCTGACCCCTCCAAACCGGAAGCTGTTATGTATATGATAAAGGATGGATGTGGGGGGGGCTCAGTGAGTGGGGGGGGGGCAAGTGAACAAACAATGGAATTAAACTTGAATCATTTCCCCCCACCTTCACCAGAGCTGGCTGCTTGGCTGGGATACAAATATGCATTCACATCGACTCCTGTGTGAGATGCTGAAAGGACAATGAAGTGCATCCTAGCAGGGGCAGGGCTGGGGCTTGGACCCCCGGAGCTGCACATAGTAATCCTTACACTCTAGGCGCAGTTTTGTAAAATGATGTGTCTTTTGGTTATCCCCTTAAATTAGTATATCATCAGTCCCCGCCCCCCCCCCCCCCATCCCAAAACAAATGTTTCTGTAATGGGGTGGGTATTGAGAACTGATTAACCCTTGGCCGGTTTGCCATCACTTCACTTAAACAATTGAATTTGACTGAAGACTAGGGAAAGGGCCCTAGATGCCTGGTGACTAACAGCAGGACAGACTTTTTAAGGGTAACCTTCTAACGTGGCTCATTTTTTACCATGAAAGGAACGGGGGAAGCTCATGTGCCTTATTGATTAAGATACAAGGTGCTGACACTTCCTACGCCAAGGTGACACTTTATGATTACAAATAACGTTTGTCATCGGAGGTAGTTCTTGCCCAGACATACCACAAGCAGCCCCTCTTCAAGGATGGCAACCTCAGGGTAGTAAGAAAAGTAATCCTGGCACTGCTTTCTCCATCTCCATAAAAGCAATAATAATTATCCTGAACTAATAGAGCCTTCTTCCCAATAAAAATCCAGAGTCATAAATATGAAACAGATTACAGGAAGAATTTAGGATACAGAAGGCACCGGGCTAAGTTCTTTTAAAACAAAATGTCAAAATGATTTTTTTAAATTTTTACTTTTGGCAGGGCTTCTAAATTAGGGAAATAATCAAGACACAGTTTATGCATTTTTTTGCAGCTAGTTTCTTTGTTGCTCGATATTTGAATTAAGTATTTCATGCTGTTCTTGTGACTAAGAAGGAGGCATCTGGCATTGAGGTTGAGATGGCTTCTCTGTAGTTGAACTTCCACAAGAAGTTTCACTTATTGGCTCAACAGTACAGTCCAAATGACTTTAGTAGGCAGCACCATAGCTTGCTGCCCTTACCCTATTATTGTCTGGATGCTGTTGATGGATGAAAAGAATGGACACAATGTATACTTAATCAGATTAGCAGGTCACAGAAATTTAGGAGGGGGATTAAGATATGATCAGCTCAAAATATTGACTAATATTGAAGTCTAAAAAGAAAAGAAGTGGAATCTAGCTGCGATGAATTCCAAGGTCTGAATTGAGATTTTTAAAGGTACCAGCTATACAGTAGGGATGTGACAGAAGAACCTTGGCACCAATTCCTCTGCTCTGAACGAGATGCAGGGCTTAGTGCTGCCTTCCGGCTGCAGATGAGCCAATGGTGTGATGTGACTGTGGACAAAGCCAGCGTTAGGAACCTCAGAGTACAGTTGAAAAGCAGCGACGAGTCCACATCATTGGATGTCTTTCCCTCCCTACATTTGGTATGGAGTAGACCCCAGCTCAACTCTTGGATTCTGCATCAGACCTGCATGCTTTGATGCCACATACATTTAGAAGCACCCAATGAGAAAGTGCATTCTGAAACATCTAATGAGAAAGGGGCACCCTGATAATAGGTGTGCATGTAATTCACTTATGAGCAGATCACTGATTTCCAACAAGTCGAGGAAACATTCTCTGTGTAGTCTGGCAATTTATATTTATTTCCATGGGAAGGTGTTTACCAACAGCTATCAGAAAGGAACAAGCCAAGAACAGGGGTGGAGCTGGAGTTATATTAAGAAGTTAGAACTTGGGAGTAAGTCAGTAAGAATAAAAAGAACATGTGGGTAGCATGAAGTCAGATTCAAGGCTGAGCTCTAGAACAGTGATAGTGTCTGAGAATGTAAGCCAGAGATATGGTCAGAAAATCCCAAATTGGCTAGCGAACATAACTAGATTCTGAAATATGGACTCCTCGTGATGTTTCGGACAGAGTAATGGCATGGCAGAGATTAAGAGACATCACGAGGAGACCAGGAGTGATACCTCAGAGCCCAGCACTGGTGGAAAGTGCTGTGAATGTTGTGCTTGGTGTGTCCTCTGCCTGAGTAGGCAAGAGTTGGCGTGGACCATTTGTCATAGGAGAGTGTGTCTTTGGGGACTGGCACAAGGGCTGGGGTTGGGTTTTATAGTGAGATTTTATGATTCTACCAGTTTGATTTTGTGAAATCCCTATGGAGTCACTGTCAGTCCCCCAAGCTATTTCTTTTTTTTTTTTTTTTTGGTCAGTACTTAAAAATCAGACATTAAAAATAAGATCCATATCTCACACCTCCTAAACAAATGAACTCAAGATGAATCAAAGTCCTAAATATGAAAAATAGGCACTAATAAAGACCCAAATACAAGACATAAACACTACTGAACATCATGAAAAATACCCATTATATAGAATACAAAATAACCAGGGCCTCCTAAAATATGATATTTATGTTTAACAAAAGACTTCATAAAAGCAAGGAAAATATTTAGTAATAATATATGAAATAAAGGCTTAATCTCCAAAGTCTACAGAAAACTAAAACTGTAACATCTTAACCAGAAAAACACAAAAAAATCTAATAAAAAATGGGCATAAGATACAAATAGACAATTTACTAAAGGTGGTCAACAACCATATGAAGAAATATCTGTGATGATTAGTAATAAGAGAAATACAAGTAGAAACAATAATGAGATAGCACCTCATTCTGACACTTTGGCAAAATTCAGTAAAGCAGAAAGTAATGCTGGATAGAATGAAGAAATATAGGAATTCTGGTGGGAGCAGCAGCATTTTACATTACTGGTGGGGGAGTAGGATTGTCCAACCACTATGGAAATCAGTATGGCACCCCCTTAACCAAATGCAAATACAAGTACCTTATGATACAGCAAGCTCTCTATTTGGGTATATACTCTAAAAATATTAAGAGTACAACATGAGCAGATATAACACCAATATTTATTGTAGCAATTTCTGTAATAGTATAAAATGGAAACAACCCAAGCCCTGTTATAGAGGAATGTTATAGAAGCTCTACTATGTTTATGCTCTGGACTATTATATAGCCACATACAATAATGACAAGCCTCTCAAAGACATGGAAAATTAGAACGCATTATGCTTAGCAAACTCAGCCATTCTTAAAAAGGTAAACATTTAATGTCTCCTTAGCTACAAGGGAAATAAAGAATAAGAACCTATAGCTAAGACTTAATGACTACGCGGAAGCCGGGGATGGGGGCAGGAACAAGCTGAGGGGAAAGATGGGGGTGGGGGGTGCAAAAAACTCTGTATGGATGGAGGGCTCCATGAGATATTGTTGATTTCATCTCTTCTGACGGGTTCTGTGTGTGTGTGTGTGTGTGTGTGAGACTTCAGAAAAAAATCCAGAGGAAAAATAAAATGGAAATGAGCTTGGGGTCTTTCATGACAAACAAGTTCAACTCCTAAGCAAGTGGACAAAAGAGCATGGGATGCTAAAGTTGGAGATTGAATTTCTTTATCTGAAACCTAAAACTGGGAATCCTTGAGTGGTGCAAACGGTTTCTGTGTGCCATCAGCTTATCCCAAAGATTGGAGGTTCAAGCCCATCTAGTGACATCTCGAATGACAAATCGGCCCTTGAAATCCTGTACAGTTTTTTTTTTTTACTTTGAAACATAGAGTTTACATGAATTTGAATGGATGGTATTACATTTGATTTGGGGGAAGGGTTTAGATTAATTAAGCAGGTTGATTACTGTCATTGGTGAGCTATGAAATACACTTTTAAAAAAAGTCCTTGGATTAACAAAAGTTGGGAAAAGTGCAACTGGCATTTGCACCAACACCATCAAATCATTTGCAGTATAATTTAGAGAAAAAAGCATAGCAGTGTGTGGACATACTGACACAGAAGAATCAAAGATACAGCTCTCTATGGAGTAGCTATATGGGATAAGGCAAAGGCACTGGAATAAAGCAAGAGATAGTTGTCTATTTTATGGCTTGACTATTCCTCCATGCCATCTGAATGAACTTCAAGTTGTGGATATCTCTTTCATTCTATGGCCTTAATCCATAACACTATAACCACTAATGGAAATCATTGTATTTTTTAGATGAAATTTGAGACTAGATCTGGTAATTCATGCTTATTCAAAGCTCTGTAAGTTATAAAACATTCTTGAAATATACCATTTGATCTTCTTAGCAGTGCTCTGAGGTGGTTATCTTTATTTTCGCCTTTATAGCCTTATTTGTCTGGTCAAGTTACTGCCCGCCCCCCCTTCCCCGATCACAGAGTGGGAAGTATGGGATTCATTGCAGGTGAAGCCCACAAACCATTATTTTGTGGCTACTAAGTAGCAGTCATATGGTAAGAAGCTAATTAGTGCAGGGTTACTATGGATTGCTCTAAGTTGGCATATGGCTAAGTGCTCTGAGGCATGGTGACCTTGTGCACAACAGCAGGAGGGAGACTCTGCCTGGTTCAGCACCGCCTGCACAGTTGTTATGTTGGAGCCTATTGTGGTAGCCTCTGTGTCCATCCATTTCCTGGTGTCAGTTCTGTGTTAATAAAAGTAGTTATTGCTTGGTTGCTGTGGATTTCTCTAGTTTGTGTGCACTAGTCCACTTAGCAGTGCCTTTAGGAGGCAGGCAAATAGGGAAGGTGGTGATAAATGAGGCATATCCAATTTGGGACAACTTGGGGTACTCTGGAAAAGAATGAAGCCAAGGACTCAAAGGTCCCAGTGATCTTGGATTAGGCACAGCACTCGGCGATGTTTGATCCTGTTATCCATATGGGTCCGAGCCGACTCAACTGGCAATCACAACAAAATGTGGATAAAATAATGTTACCTCTCTCTCTCTCACAAGTTTTCTGAGGATCCAATTAGACAACGCCTGTAAATACATGAAAATATTGACATAGCAGGACTATTCACTGAGAACCTGTCCAAGGTGAACCCAGTCCAGGATGTCGCCAAGGTTGAAACAATACATGCAATACAATATATGGCATGTATAATGTATACAGTAAAATAGAAATATATTACAAAATAACAATCTTAGTAAATCCAGTCCATTACTTGATCTCTTGATTAAGGCCAAGTGTCCTAATGGTAAATCTCATAAACCCTCTTTTCTTCCCCCATCAACTGTCTGTATCCACCTTGTGGCTGCCTGTTCGCTTTCATCTTTTTTAAAAATCATTTCATTGGGGGCTCAAACTACTCTCATCACAATCTGTACATACATTCATTGTATGCTAAACACATTTGTACATCTGTTGCCATCATCCCTCTCAAAATATTTTCCTTCTACTTGACCTCCTTCTTTTTGCACTCCATCCCCTCCCTCATGGACCCTTGACAATTTATAAATTATTATTATTTTGTCATATTGTATACTGTCTGGTGTCTCACACCCTTTCATCTTTTAATTTAGAAATAAGGGGAAATGCATCTCTGGGTTCCACTCCCTATTTTCACATTTCTCATTCTCACTTGCTCATTCTTCTTAGTAAAAATAGCCCAGGAACCAGACCAGCGTCCTATTGAAAGATGGGGTCCACCTACAGGGCAGAGTACAGAGAAACCTAGGGTACCATCTTATGTTTGTAAATGAATGGGGACAATGGTAAGAGCATCATCTATCAAACAAAAAGATGGGGAAATTAAGTGGGAAATATTGGCATGTAAGTGAGTGAATCAAAATATTGTGTTATTAAAGAACTCAATAATGACAAAAAGTCACTTCATTTCATTAGATTGCAAACTTCCAGAAAGAAACCTTCTCTTTTGTCTTGGTTCTAGTGGTTACAGTGTCCATATATTTTATTTACACTGTCAATGAATTAATAAAATGTGTTGTCTTAAAAGAAAAACTAGGTAAGGGGACAATTTTTAGGGCATTGAGATGTGTTAGTATCTGAAACATGAGAGTTTAGAACTTTAAGGTCTTTTTTTCTATTTTTTAACCTTTCTTCAAGTTCTCATCAAGTAATAATTATTGATAAACTAGTAATACCATTTGATAATTATTTTCATTAATTTTTGCTTCTTTTTAATAATAGAGAAGAGTGTTAACCTGAGGACAAACTGTATTATCTGTCCATTGCATTGTTTTACTATCAGACTTAAAGAAATAAAAGTTTTGTCCAACAGAACGTTGCTATTAGATTTATGGGTGCTGAAGTATCAAGGAGAATAGATTCAGTGTAATTCTATGATTTTTAAAAAGCCATTTATTTTTAGGATGCTTCAAAGAGCTTATGGAAAAAATCAAAGACAATGAAATTTTTTCATGAGTTGTACTCTCATTTTACTTATCCTTTCTCCAAGAAATCTCCCTTGGAAAATGTCATCGTGAACAAGTTTATTCACAATCGATCAATCTTAAAGAAGAGAATGTTATAACTCAAGGGTCCAATGCAAAGCTACCTTGTGGCACTAGGAACAATCCTAATACTAAAAATAAAAATAAAAAATAAAACAAGCAAAAAAAAAAAAAACTCATTGCCATTGAGTTCATCCCCATTCCTAAGGACTGTCCCTAAAGAAGAGAGTTGGACTGCCCTTGTGACTTTCCAAGGCTGTACATCTTAAGCGAACAGGAAGTCTCACTTTTCTTCTGTCGAGCAGCCCGAGGTGCAGAACTGCGGACATGGTGGTGAGCAGCACAACCAGAACCCACTACATGGTCAGGCTCCTCAACCCTAAGAACAATGGGATGTAAATGTGAAAGGTCTTCCGTGTGAAGATCTGCTGCAGAGGTGCAAATCCGAGGAAGCAGCTCATGCGGATAGGATGCACTTGCTTTGCTGTATCTTTTGCCTTTCAAAAAGAACACAGGCAGAGAAAAGGCCCTCTTGTTGTGAATCACGGAAAAGCTCACAGAGCGGATCAGTTTCACATCCAACGATTGATACACATTTCCTTTCACTGCGTCACTAGAGCCCCATCCACGGGCCATCACGACGGATCCCACCTCTGCCCCATGGTTCCTGTTGCCATTACTAAGCCATTCCTTTCCTAAGACTTGAAACGCAATGCATCTTTTATGAAAGGTATTGCTTGTTATAGAAATAAATAACTACCAAATAACTGATATGGCGGGGAGACGTACTTTGGGGATTGTTTTTCCAGGGTGGTTTGGGAATTAACGAGAGCTCTTATTTTTCATAATTTGAAAAGTAATTCACCTTGAGCCAGGGAGTATACCTGGTTATCTTGTAGGGATTATCTGTCATCTTCCTGTGAACTTCACCAGGAAGTTCAGAGATACAGCTACGGCTTCTGTAGCCAGCACCAATCAAGTGCTTAGGTAGGTAGATGTTATCTCGTATTATGGACTGAATGGTGTGCTTCCAAAATACTTGCCGAAATCCTAACCTCTATGCCAGTGAAAGAAGAAGATCCTCAACAAGATGGTTGGGCTCATTGGCTGCAACCAGGGACTCAAAGATAAGAACAATTGTGGTCTTGGACTGGGCAGTGTTTCCTTCCAGTGCACACAGGGGTCGCTATGAGTATGAATGAACTCCGTGGCACCTGGCAACAACAATACCAGTGACTGCAATCTCATTTGAAAATAGGGTGTCTTTGTTATATAAATGGGGCCATTTCAGTGTTAGGGTATGACTTAGACATCAAACAGCTTATTAAGCACAATTGGAGTACAGATATAGATGTACTTGAAGATCACAACTTTCATATACCTCATCAACAATTAGACAACCCTGAACGATAGATTTGATACCTTGAACATTAATGACTGAAGACAGGGAAGTGTGGGATGATGCAAAAGACATAATACACAAAGAAAACAAAAAAAAAATCACTAACAAGACAGGGAGGAAATACAACACCAAATGGATGTCAGCAGAGACTCCAGGACTTTTTCTTGGACCACAACAAAAGTAAATGGAGGAAAATATGAAACAGCTGCCAGGAAATGTCAAAGGATCATTCTCGAAGACTAGTTTTATATTCCAATGTGCAAAGACCTGAAGTTTGAAATGGAAAGGAAGGATTTGCGTGGTATATATAAAACTGTAACAACTTATGGAAAAATGCAAGCCTCAAGTTGAAGTAGTGAAGGATTGAATGTGAAAAAAGCATGAAGAACTACAGAGTCCCTGTAGAATTGGTCAGTTTCCAACCATTTTAGGCAGGAGTATATGATCAAGATTGATAGTACTGAAGAAAAAAATTACCCAAGTACCAAAGGTACTGGCCAAAAACCAAAATTCCATATATTAGCAGAAATGAATTGAGATGTTTCAACAAACAGATGCCCTGCTAGAAGTACTCACTTGCCTGTGCCAGGAAATTAGGACGATAGCTATCTGACCAACTGACCGAATGAATCATTCCAAAGAAAAGTGACCCAACAGAATGTGAAAATTAATTGCACATGTAACTAAAATTTTACTAAACATAATTAAAATGTGGTTGCAATAGTACTCTGACAAAGAAGTTCCAGAAATTCTTTCTGGATTAATGTGGAATATTATTGCTGATGTGAGATAGAACTTGGCTAAAAGCTAAGAACACTTGAAAGATGTTTTCCTGTGTTTTATTGATGACACAAAGGCATCCTCCTGTGTGGACCATAGCAAATCATGGATAACTTTTCTGAAGAATGGAAATGTCAGAACACTTATTGTCAGAACTAAGAAAAGACAGTTTTTATATTTGTTAATTTTTTTGTCAACAAACTTTAATATCAAATTCACGACAGGCAAGCATATTAAATGTATGACTTATTGACTGAAAGTAAAACCTCATGTTGCTCACTTTTTATGTCTCCCTGTAACATAACACAGATAACACAACTAGATTCTGTCAGAGAGCAAAGTTATTTTTTCACAGTTGTGGAGGACAAAAGTCCAAATCTGGATCTCAGCAGGTTATTTACTTCTTTCTTGAATGTCCCTTGACATTCTTTAGCCTAAAAACAATACTTGCTCTTTTGAAAACTCAAAAGTTAATGTCTAGGATACATCCTATACTGGCATGATTCCAACTGATTGTTTGCTTTATGGAAAGTAATCTGCCTTGCCTAGTGTCAATTAATTTAATTACATGTACCTACTCCTAATGTTTGGCCAAACAACTGGGAATCATACCCTAGCCAAGTTGGTGTATTTTTTTGTGTGTGTATGTGTGTTTGTGTGTGTGTGTGTGTGTGTGTGTTTGTGGGCATCACTGCCTCTGGTGATTGTGGGCGCTACCCAGTGCCGCTCCTGAGAGCCACTGCTGCATTTGAACCGCCAAGCTCGCGAGCTGCAGTTCCACACTCAACCACTTACGCCACCGGGGCTCAGCCCCCAAGTTGGTGAATTAATGCAATCATTGCACTAAAATTTATTTGCATGAAACAGGAACAATGATTATAAGACTCTAATAAAACTAATATTTACCAGTGAATATTAGATCATTTCTCTGGGTTGACATATAAGTTTGATACAGAAGAATACAAAGCGATTGTCCTGACTGGAAATATTGAATGAGGGCAAATTGGGGGTGATTATCGTTACTTGTAGAGCTTGATTGGAAGGAAATTGGGTTGCCAGGGTGATTGAGAGGGAGCAGAGTGCATGTGGGATATAGGTTCATTGATAACTACGTTGCAAGTAATTGTTTCAAGTAACTAAACATTTCCTAGGATTCTGCACCTCTCTGAATGCCTCCCAGAAATCCTTGGTTTCACTTATAATCACAGAGTGTCTGCATGGTTATAATATATACAGGATATTTAAGGAATGCAGATATCACATAAATCAAGCAAAGATTGTGACTTAATTTGTTACCAAGAGTTATTCACAATTTTGGAAAATCATGACATCCAAGGCAACAGCAGTTGTGTTATTTGAGTTGCCAAGACAGAATATTTATATCTATTTGCAGCCCAAACTATCACATGAAAACATGCAATTTTGACCAGTTGCATCTTACCAAAAGCTGCTGAGTTCTCTGACTCATGTGGTCCCTGTATACCAGAACACTGTGTTCCATGGGAATTTTCAGTGGTTAGATTTTTGAAGTTGAATACCAGGCCTTTCTTTTGAGGTACCTCTGGCTCCATGGTCAAACACATGAACCATTTATGCCACCCAGAGAACTGTTTATTATTATTTATATATTACATCATAGATCCTTGAAATATTTCTACTTCTCTACCTTCTATAGATATGTGGCACAAAATGGATTTTTTTTTAAAGCTATGTATCCACTTTATTTTAAGCAAACAACCTTATCACTTTCAAAAGACTCTCCGTTACACTTAATATACTTGTCAAATCTGCAATTCTGTTCATGGAAACATTTTTCAAGCTCATTTGTTTGGTTGGCTGACAGCGCCTCCCTCGTTTATTTTCTTCATCTCGCTTGCATCATCGAATTATTGTCCTTTCATGTCCCTCTGCATTTGCAGAAAGAAAAGAAAGTTGCATGGAGTGAAATAAGGTGAGTCAGATGCTTGGAGCAAGAAAGACAGCTGAGTTTGCTAAAAATTGAGTCACTGAGATGACTGCATAAGTAGGTGCTTTGTCGTGGTGGTAAAGTCAGTCACTTGTCACAACGCAGGCCCTTTTTGTCACACACTGTTATGCAGCCTTTTCACAACCTCTAAATAGAAAGCTTTGATTAACAATCTGACCTGGTGGAATGAGCGTCAATTGCACTGAGTCCACATTTTGTCTATATAGAAAGTGAACGATGTCCAGAATGAGATTTGTCACCAATCGACATTTCAGCTTTTTTCAAATGAGAAAACCCTTGTACACTTGAGGTTTTCCTAAAGCACTGCCTTTGTGAGCTGTGTGCAACATCTCAACAGCTTCTGTTTGTCATTTTCCCTGAGCAGGAAGCAAAATTTCTTATTCTCACACAGTTCTCTTAAATCAGTCATCACATAAAATGAGGTTTAAGCGAGACTGCTTTTACGAAAAACAAACTCACTGTGACCAGAGAGAACTTTCCCAGGCAGCACCACTGGGTGCACTAACTCAGAGGGAAATGAGAAATGAGCGATGCTTGCCTACCGGGAAAAATACATACTATGAAAGTTCAGCTCTGCGCCAAGTACAATTGCAGTATTTGGGGGGCGGGCACCCCTTCCAATACAACTGGTATTGAATGCAATAATAAGACAACCAAATGTGACTTGATTCAATGGGGTGTTACACAATTACACTTTGGAGTCCCCCAAACTAGCTGTGAGGAATTTGAAGAGGCTACCATTTCTTTAGCATAGAGAGAAATATTGTTCGCGCTTGCTATTGCTGAGCTAGTTTTACGCACAGACTGATGTGGGGAGGGTACCTGTTTAAGGTGATGAGCCGGGAGAGGTGGGCAAGGAGTCAGACTGGGAAGGCTTTGGACGTGACTGTTCAAGTCACTGTCACATAAACGTGAGCAACAGAGAGTTGAAGCGGGGAAGTGGCCTGGTAATGTATTCATTTTAAAAGATAATTCTTTCAGTTTGGAACTGTTTTGGAGAGGGGGGCAAAGTGGCTGCTTTTGGGCTGCTCCCTCTCAGGTCAGCGGTTGGAAACCAGGCACTGCTCCTCAGGAAAAGGTCTAGGCTTTTTACTCCGGATGGAATGACTGTCTCAGAAACCTACAGGGAGTAATTCCCCCCTATTCTATAGGGCTCCTATAATTCAGGGTCAACTCAATGACAGTGGTCAGGGGTTTTTTGTTGGAGGAAAATACACAAGTTTGCGAAGTGATA
>PVJH01028840.1:0-26814 GCA_004026705.1 Nesogale talazaci | reverse complement strand
TGTGAATTGTGTATTGTGTAGTTGGATTTAGCCAGCCTCCAGAAAACCCCTTACAAAGTCCCGGTCAGGCTTGGGGGGTACTCTGAGCTCACCAGCCACACTACCGACTTGACTGGAGAGAAAGCTAAGGATTACTGCCAACTTGATACCAAAAAAAAAAAAAAAAAGCGGGAGTTTAACACAGGACAGCCACTCCGCTGGAACCACGGAAGGCCAGCTGCACGTACCTTTGATCTCCTGCATCTCAGTAAGTAACAAAGACCAGAGGGCGTCAGATCGGCACTAGATGGACGCCCTTGGATCAGAGCAAAGCGCTTTGCCCAGCCAGGACCGCAGGAGGAAATCGCGGAGCCTCCTCTCTGTTAATGCATCCCCTCCCCCTCCCCCAAAGAAGGGGCTCTTTTTAAGTATGTCTGATTCTTTTAATGAGATCATTACCGCTATTGTAATGTTTACTTCGGAATAATCTCTTATGAATAGCATGGGGGCTTTTTAACGCCAGTTGTTCCGCTGCCCGGGGTAGCGTTGGGGAGAACACCCTCCCTTAGTTAAGTCTGAATAATAAACAGGGCCGCTTGCCCGAGTACACTCGAGAGCGTGCGCGCGCGCGCACACACACGCGCACACACACACACACACACAGTGCTGGAAATCATTTCTGGAAAACACCCCCGTTTCTGGCAACTTAGGGAATGAGGTGCCTCGGGAGGGCGGGCACGCAGGCTGACCGCTGCACGCACATGCAGGCAGACGTCCGGGGGAGGCCTGCCGGCTAGCCAGAGTCTGGGGTGGGAAGCAGGGGAAAGTTTTCCCCGCAATCATCCGAGGGGGTTGCCGGCCGCGCACAGCTCTGCTCTGCTCTGCGGGCTCTCCCGCCTGGGCCGGCTGCGGTCTCGCCCCAAGTCCCACCCTCCTTCCTCCGGCCCTGTTTCTTCCCCTTCTCCTTGGCGCGGTCTAGCGAGGCATTATTGTCGCCCTGCCTCCTGTATTGTCTGCTCTTGACCTCCGGCTGACGAAGCCTTTCTGTCCGTCCCTGTGGCGGTGGCCAATGCGCTGCGCAGCCTGAGAGCCGGGACCTCCCCAGATAGGGACAGGACGCCGCCTGGGGTGTTTCAGGCAGGCTGGTCACCCACCAAGCACCGGGGGGGTTAGTCCGCGGGCCAGCTGCATGGGTGAAATGCACAGGCGCTGTTTCCAGATGCAGGGGCCCTCCTGGAGGGGACATCTCGCCCCGGGCTCATTTTCAGAGGCTGTGCTGAGTGTGGCCAACAGTGCGGCGAGGGCGGAGAGCAGGGGCCGCCTGTCCCCAGCCAGGGTCCGGCTGCGACACACTCCGGAAGCCTGGCAGGCGCTCTGCCGGCCCGAAACGGGGCTGTTCTTACGCGCGACGTACCTTCAGTGTCGCTGCCCCTTAAAGTCTGTTAAATAATAAATAACTTATTAAAACCCGTTCAATGTAATAATGGCCTTTTTCATGAATTGTTGTAAAAGAGAGATTAAGAAACCAGGGGTGCAGCCTTCGGGGGGAAATAAGGAGAATTTCGAGCAGTCGAGGTGGGTAATGGTTCTATATTTTTAAAACGTGCCTGCACTCCATTCATAGTCGTTTAAGAGCTTAAATAAGCACAATAAATGTAAATAATTTACTGCTTTGCAAACAGAAAATTGGGCAGAGAAGTCCTTCGCCATGGCGGCGTGGCCTGCCAACCTGGATGATTTGGGACCCTGTAAAATGCAGGTGACAGGACTGTTCATTAAGCCCTCTGCTATCGAGCCTTCTCCACGTTCATTAGCGATTAATTCAGACAGATATTTAACTTAATAAGGTAAGCAAATAAACAAAAAATCGCTTTCTGTGCCTTCAGGATTTCAAACCTCTAATTGCTTTTGTGCACTAATTATCAAGATTAACACCTTACATTCCCCACCCCAGTATGCCTTGAAATTAAAAAAAAAAAAAAAAAAGGAAGGGGAGGGGAAGGGGAGTGAAAGACAAGAAGGGGTACCACGGGGCAGTTTGAAATCTTTTGAGGGAGGGGTCAGGGGTGGGAAAGGGTTAAGGATTTTCTGTTGGGGAACCAAGGACCACCCTGGAAGGAACGCAGGGGCTGCAGACACGGTGTGCGTGGGCTCGGTGAGCTTCTAGCTGGCCTGGAGTTCCAAGGCCGGGCCGGGAAGAAGCCCTCTCTCTGTCACCCGAGGAAGGCAGACAGCCGTGTGGCTGGGGGGCGGCCCCCATCAGCTCCCCTGGTGCGGATGGGTGGTCTCTCTGAAACCCTCTTCATCCAGCATTCCCTGCTCGCCTGCCGCATTTAAAAGTTTCTATTAACTTCAGAGAGGGGGGTAGTTATCAACACTTTGTAATTAGCGACAAGCCACTTGCAGGCCTTTTAATATTTACTGTAATAATATTATTCATAATGGAGTCATTCAGTATTCATGCGGATATAATATGTAATTCCATTGTAATTTAGCATTAATTAATGTCCACTTATTGCAGCATATTATAGTATAGGAAACAATTTCTGATAAGAGACACCGGTGTAATTTGAGGATGGATCTGATTGTCATTTGAATAATGATATACATTGCTTCATGTCTCGGTGCCTCGGCCCCCCTCCCCCACTCCGTGCATGTGGGTGGGTGGGGAGGGCGGGCAGGCCCCACGCGCTCCTGCACACACAGGCCCACGCGCGCGCGGGTGAGAGCTTCTTGCCCTTTGTAAGGCAGACCTCCGTGTAAAGTGGATGTGGTTCTGTCTCCAGCTTTCCTGCAGGCACTAAAGTTTGTCCCCATCACCCAGTCATTTAGCCGGGTGCCATTTCGGGATGAATTGCTGATTCAGTATTTCTCATAAAAAACAGAGAGCTTGGTGAGACAGTTGTCCTTTAACACAAAGGTAACTGTTTTAAGTGAAAACTAGAAAGGCAATTGAAAAATAAAAGCCAATGTCTATCTGCCCATCTGTCTGCCTGTTTCTCTCTCTCTCTCTCTCTCTCTCTCACACACACACTCTTTCTCCCTCTCTCTTTCTCTCTCTCTCCTTCCTGCCCTCGGTCTTTCTCTGCATCTCCTCGACTTCCTGCCCACCTCTTTGGGTACAGACTGCAAAATGACCACGGGCCCCCTCAGAGCATCCAGAGCCACTCAGTGCTTGGGGCGGGGGGTGCAGGGGATGGGGAGCCCGTTGCCCACAGCCCCAGTCGGCAGATCTAGGCTCCCGGCTGTGGGCCCCCAACCCCTCCTCAGCTTTCAGAAGGCTAATTGCTCCTCGCAGGTCTTCCAAGAAGCCAGGGAGCAGTACCAGCACTCCGCCTGGAACCTGGGCCATGTTTCACTCCTGCCCGCGGCACCTGGGCATCCGGGCCGCCCTCCTCCTGGCCTGGTCCCTTTCTTTAATGGGTGACTGGGTAAATTCAGCGGTGTATTTTTGTGACACTGAAGCAGCAGCGAGGATGGTGATGCAGTCTTGCCGAGTGGTTTCAAACTCCCTCACCATATGCTCGCTCCCCGGAATGCACCGTCTTGCAAAATTACAGGAACCGAAGCTTAAAAACACAATTAGGTAGTTTAAAATGAAGTATTAAAGGGATGCCGCATCCATCCAGGGGCCTGCCGTGTTCTCTTCCTGCCGGCTTCCGGTCTGTTCTCGAGCCTTCTGAATGTCAAGGCCGTGGCTGTGTTTGATTTTTTAGGTTAATCAGGCCACGTATTTTTGGGATTATGTTATATAGGCCGTGGCTAAATTATAAATGAAAGAGTGAACTACCAGGCTTCTTGTCATAACAGCAGCCTTTATGTTGTTACAGAAGATGCAAAAAAAAAAAAAAAAAAGAGGAAAATAAAGGGGGGAAATGGGCTTTTCAGTGAAGGGCCCCCTTCCTCTCTTGGCAGGCGGGTTGTTGAGGATACAGAGGCAGACACGTCAAGCAATTTGTAGAAATGTTTTTTGCAGTATTTTGAAAATTACAGCCAGCTCTCTAACCTCCAAGGGGAGACGGCGTAAAAACGAAATACACAATAAATACACAAGTGCCTCCCTCCTCCTGCTTCTGTCTGCTTCACACACTCCTTCCCCTCCACACACCTGGGCGCACCGAGGCCCCAGCGGGCACAGCCGACTTTAAGAACGATGTCTTCCCGATTCAGAGCCAAAGATGACAAGGAAGCCAGTCCGTGGTGAGAGGCAGTGCCCTGGAAATGCCCTGGCACGATTCCAAGGGCCCCCATTCCCAGTTGGCACACGGGAAGGCCAACAGAATAAGAGCCAGCAGGCTAGTGCATGAGATGGGGCAGCCGGGGCCCAGGGCGAGCCAGGTGCCTTGTGGAGTTGACAAAGGTCCCGTCTCCCCCTCCCCCCCCCACGTGCTATGCCTGTGAGCAAAAATGGGGGTGGGGTGGGGCGGTGTAGATACATCCGGTTGCAGGACACCCCAGTGGCCATTTGTGTGTGGCCGGGAGGGAGGGCTCTCGTCCCAGAAGCCACCCTGGCACACGACAGAGTCCTTGGTTCATAGCAAAGGTTCGTGGTCAGCGGACCTCTTGGAAAACCTTGCTATTGGGCAGCCAGGAAGGGAGTGTTCCGGGTGACTTCCCAGCCCGCACCTGCCCACTCTTGTTACCAGAGAGGTCTGGCCAGGGGACAGGAGGGCAGGGCGCCGGGAAGAAGCAGGCTGCCTGATGGTGGGGAGTGGGGCGGCACCCTGGCTCTGAGCAAGAGGAAGACAACATTTCGCAGCGTCTCCTGGCATCTTCCTGTGCTTTTCATGAAGAGCCAAGCGATGCCGAAATCAATAGCTTAGCTTATGCCCTTCATTTGCAGATAAGTGTATTCTTGAATGTCTGAAAGAGTGTTTGATGTGGAGCTTGAAACGGCGCTGGAAAAATCGCTTTTGCCTTAATTGCCTTTCGTTCGGCACTGATGTGCGCGGCGTGGCGGGAAGCGGGTTGCTGAGGGAGAGAGGGAGGTTCTGCGGGCTGCGCGTGAGCAGGGGCCCGCTGCCTTGCTGCCCTCCAACAAGCCTTGAGGGCCCCATGTTTTTGGCTTCGTCGGATGAACTGTCTTCCCCAGATAACAAGTCGTCTTTTGTCGCACACGGCGGAGTTTGGTTCGGGGCTACCTCTGAGCAACATGAACTTGGCCTTCCTGGTGTCGTACACGAATACCTTCCCTCCTGGAAAGAAGCTGGGTGCTTGCGAAACAGCCTGGAGCCAGACAGCTGATTATCTCACCAAATTTGCATCTTCTCCACAGTCCCGGGGCTGGCTCGCACACACACTCCCAAGCCCCCCAAACATGGGAGGTGGCTGTTCCCTGAGCGTTGCCACTCCGCTCCTGGGGGCCCCACCTCCCCTCTCACCCCCTCAGAGCCTATGGTTAAACTTGTCACTGAAAGGACCTGCCTGGGCCTGGTGTCGTCCCTGCTGCCAGCACCCCGGTACGCCAGGCACCTCACTGTCCTGGATGGGGTCTTTGGGGAGCCCGGCGCTGAGACTGGCATGTGCAAGCTGCAGGAGCAAAGCTGTGGGACTCGTGAGGCTGGGCTGTTGGCACCACAGGCCTGTGGGGGCAGGGGGCAGACAGAGGCACTGGGCTCACTGAGAGGTGGGTGGTGAGAGTACTGAGCCTGCTGGCTCTGCAGTGGGTGTGGCTGATGGGACCTGGAGCGGTGAGAGGAGGGTTTGAGGGCGAGTTCCCACCCAGGCCCCAGGCTGGACCAGTGGACCCCTGGTGACAGAGTAACTTTTATTTTCAAAGGTGATTTTGATTACAAATAGGAGGAAGCAAGATGACTGGAAAGTGGACTCCATGTTTGTTTTCACACCAACACCCTTCTGCCAGTCCCTAAGGGGCACCCTGCTTCTCCCCGGTGCCATCTCCCTGCTTGTCGTGCAGGTCAGTGTCAGCCCTGGACCTCTGGCTGTGGCCCCGGCAAGAAGGATGGATGTCCTTGAAACTCAGTCTGCTTCGTGGAGCTGCTCAGGAGACGGAGAAGAGAGGCCACCAACAGATGCCAGGTCTGTCCGTAGTAGCACCCAGCCCTGCCATGAGGTCCTGCAGGCGCTGACTTGCTTCCTGGAGGAGGCTTCTTCCCAGGGGGCTCTCTCAGGGAGTGCGGAGGGCGGTCAGGCTTGCCCAGCTTCTCAGGTCAGTGTGTCCTTGCCTGACACCATCTAAGGTGGTGTCCTAGAGAACTGTGCCCAGGGACACATGCTGGGATCTGTGCACAGGGGTGAAATTGGGAGCTCCGTGGGGTGGGGCACTGGGCAGTGGCACACAGCCCTCCTGGTCTCGCCTGTAGGGCATTATCTGCAGATATTCACAGTGGCACCTGGGCAGGTTTCCTTGGCAAGGTGGGGAAATGCTACCACACATGGATGGAGCACCATGGCGGGGAGGGGGTGTCTCACTGTCCTCACAGCTGATTTACTAAAAAATCAATTTCTTTTCAAGACCCATTTCCCCCTCCTTGAGTGTACTCAGGGTCTTGTGCTTCAGAATTTAGGTTCTGCTAAAAGGAGTTAAGAAGGTTTTGCCTCGTCGTCGTTGTCGTCGTTAACAAAGCAAGATCCACACCCAACCAAACTCCTTTCCATGGAGCTGATTCCCACGCTTAGTCACCTCCAGGCATGGCAGACCAGGCCTTGCGAGAATAGCTGTTTATAGAGGTAGAGAGCCTCCCCTTTCTCCTAAGGAGTGGCCGGCGGATTTGAATTGCTGACCTTGCAATGAGCAGCCAAACTCATAACCACCGTGCCTCTGGGGCCCCTGCCTGCTTTTGGCCCTCAGGCTCCAAACCCTGCCTAAGGCAGCGGAGGCCAAGGAGTTCATCAACTGAAAATCTGCCCTCCCCGTGCTCATTTGTAAGGACTGACCTCAATGGCATGGCCACATCTTTCAGCAAGCCCCCCCACGGAGGGGCCTCTGCCCCCTGGCTCTGCAGGGTAGGTCTCTCTGCATGTGTCTGACGCCTGACTATCCCCGGCGGCCACGGGATGAGGAGGAAGCTTTCATGGAGTCCATTTCCTGGCTGAAACCAGGGAGGACAGAGACAGGAGAAGCGGGAGCAGGAGGCAGGGCAGCTCTATAAAATCCACCCCTCAAGGGTCTTCTTGGTCAGTGGTCTGCGATGACTGCAGCGGAATCCTACAGACTCAGCAGAAACACACCAGGATGAGGGTCTTCACCAGGGAGCAGTGTGGAGGACCTCTCCCTACATACACTCACAAACACACTATATTTACACAGACTCACAAACACCCACATACCCACACTCCCACTCCCACGCCTACCTACATTCACACACACTCCCACACTTACATTTATATACACTCACAAACACACACCTACACTCAGACGCTATATTTACATAGACTTACAAACACACTCATATACCCACACTCACACTTCCACGCCTACATTCACACACACTCACACATCCCTATATTTACATACTCTCACAAGCACACACACTCCTACACTCACACACACATACCTACACTTACACTCACCTCCACTCACACCCACCCACCCACACACACACACACTCACATATATGCACTCACCCAAACCTATAGTTACGCCTACTCACACACATGCTCACACTCACACTCTTACTCACCTACCTGCATTCACACTCACACCCACACCTACATTCACACACACACCAATATTCACACATTGACACTCACCTTACATACTTACTCATGCTCATACACCCCCACACACTCACACTTGTGTGCATACAGGCACACACACCCCACACATATATTCACGCACAAACACACACACACACTAGCAGTCACACTCACCCCCGCCCCCATGGGTGGACTCTGGTGTCTCTGGGTGACTCCCTTCCTGCCCTCCGGACCCTGGAGCAAAGCCCTGCCCTCTGTTGCTGTGGAAAGCAGTGGTCATTAGCCACTGCTCCCTTTCAGCACAAAAGCAACCAAACACATCCACTTCACCTAGAGACGCCGACAGCCGGCTGGGTCTCACTGAAGGAAGGACCAGGCTTCTGCACGTGCATGTGGGTTTTTGTGTTAGCTTTCATTTCCGCTGGCCTCTTGGGAGTGCTGCTGGGAAACACATTAATCCCTCTGCCTTTGAGTCCCGGTGCTGATGGCGGCCCTGAGAAGAAAGGCCTGGCTAGAGATGGGACAAAGATGCTGGCTTGCCCTGGGTTGGGTGTCAGAAGCCCAAGCACCGATTTTCCAGCAAACTCTTCATGTTCCCAGAAGGCTGGCGGCTGTGGCCTGGGCTCTCTGCCCAGCAGTGGTGTTGGCTTACACACCACCTCGCCCCCGTCCTCCCTGGAAGCCAGTCCCCATCGCCCTCACTCACAGGCTGACCGGAGCTGCGGGGAGAATTTCAAGATGAAGTCACCACTGGCTACAGTTACGGGGAAGCGGTAATCCCTCCAGCTGGCCTTCCTCCACAGCCATCCCCGCCGAGACCCCAGCTGGGAAGAGCATGCTCCGGGCAGGGCTGGGCCCATCTTGGGGACCACTGGCCTCTGTAAGGATGAACGCAGCAGGTGAAAAGCCTTTCTTTCCAGGGCACTTGTGGATGGACACGCTGTGTGCACACCTGTATGCAATGACACCCGAGTCCCATGCACTGGCATATCTGCTGGCCATCTCTTGGGCCATCCTGGAGGCGTCTTTCTTGCTAAGGCGAGGTGGCCTGGGGCTGTGCTGGGCGGTGAGGGTTCACGCGTGCACACAGCATGGTTGCATGGTTGGTTCACACCCATGCTTGTGTCTGCAGGTTCCCTGGTTCTCAGGGCCGGGGCTGGGGGAGTAGGCGGGGGGACGAGGTGGAGACGTGGCCTCCTCTCTCCACTGATCTTCACACCTCTGCCACCCCTCCCTCCACCCACTTCGAGCCAGGCATGCTGATGCCTGACTGTGTTTGGGTTGCTGTGAACTTGGTTAGGGGAGGCGGCACAGAGCCTGGATGCCGTGACCACATCACAGGATGGAGCCCGAGACTTAGGGTGTGGTGTGTAGTGGTCACAGCCCCAGTGGTCCTGTGCCCAAAGCCTCGGCAGCACGGAGCTCACAGTGTAAGGAGGAAGGATGCCTACAGCCTCTCTCCTCCTCCAAAGTGTTTCTTTCGCTCCCAGAAGGTTCTCCCTCATCCTCCGTTTGCGAACGCTTCCCCGGGGTCAGGGTTATCCTTATTTATTATAGAAATGGGGCTTCTACTATGATAGTTTCTCAGACACTGGATCTGGGTGGATAGAAACATCTCCCCAACTCCTGCTGGGACCAAGGGCTGGTCTGCATGCAACACAGCAGGAGGCTGTGTCCAGGGCTCACAGGAGCCTGCCTCCCATGCATAGGTCAGGGCAGACATGTTAGCAGCCTTGTTCAGGTCCAGCCCTGTCATCGTCATCTTCCTGTACCTGACACGTCCACTGGCCAAGCTTGTGCTCAAGGCGTGAGGTTCACAGGTGCAGGTGGAGGGACGTGTGTTCTGCCCTGAGAGGAGACTGAAAAAGGATCAAGGCTGCTGGGGGTTGGAGGCCTGTGCCATCTGTGTCACTTCTCTTGGGAGAGTTCCAGGTTCCAGCCTGGCCCCTCCCTCCTCCTGAGGTGATGATGCACCCCTCAAGTCCAAACCACCATATCTGGTCACTGAGCTTAGCTTCCAGCACACAGCTGCCATGAGTATGACTGTCCCCCTGTCCTTCCAGCTTTTCTCTGAGAATAAAAGGCATGTGTGTGTGTGTGTGGGGGTGGTATTTAACAATCCCCCTTTTCAGTGGAATGCCCTCTGGTTTTTATAGCACTGTGGCCGAAAGCCACCCACCCGTGTGGGGCTGAAGGACAGCCAGGCGGGGACAGCTGCCCTCCAAGTCCCTGTAGCACAGTCTTCTTTTCTCAACCCCAGTGTGTGGTCACCAGCACAGAGCAGGCTGAGAACTGTTCTCCACCTCTGGCACTGTGGTGCCCGGCTGGCTCCAATCTGTGTTTCCACTGTACTGGGGGAGTGGTCTGTAGACATAGTCTGTGGACCATGTTCTGTTGCAAAGCACAACTTGTTTCACAGCAAAGTATTTTTGCAGAGTTCCTTTGTCCAGGCGAAGACTTTTGCACGTGGAGTGAGTGCAATTTCTTAAATTGAATCTTTGTTGTTGATGTTTTCTGCATTTTCCCTCATTCCTTACCTCCCTACCCCCCTTCCTCTTTCCCTCCCTCCCTTTCTCTTCCTCCCTACAGCCTCTCTCACTCTCTTTCTTGGCCACAGGACACAACCTTCTGCTAAGGGGCTTTGTGTCTGAGTCTGGCCTTCCACCCCAGGCTTTTTCTTGGGAGCAGATTGCAAGAAGCAATCTTCTTGCAATCTCTGTGAGATGGGATGGGGGTGGGACACCCCTTGCAGCAGTTGCCTGATCTCCTCTCCAGAGGATGAGGGCCGGATGACCAGTGTTGAGCTTCCTTTCCGGAAGGGAAGCCACAGAAACAGCACCGTCTCTGTTGCATTTGAAATCTTCTTGTATAGCTTTGGGATCAGACTCCCCCCTCCTTTGAGCCTGGAAACCACTGGTGTTCCTTTTTCTAGGAAGTTCCTTATTTTTTTCTTTAAGTCAAGAGGATTAATTAGAAATTCCAGGATTTGCTGCACATGCTTGTGTTTCATCATCTCTCCCTGGAAACATTTCTCAAAGGAACCACTGGTATTATTAAGTTCTGTTGAAAACCCACAGAAGGAAGCAGCCAGGCAGAGATTTCTCCTGATCTTCCTGCTTCTCCCTTGCTTTCTGTTGCCACCAGGAGCCCTGGTGACATAGTGGTTGGGCTGCTAGCTACAAGGTCAGCTGTTCAAAACCACCAGCCGCTCCTTGGGAACAAGAAGAGGCTTCAGCTACTCCCATAAAATGACTGTTAGAAACCCACAGGGAGAGTCCTCCCCTGCCCTACGGGGGCCTGACAGGTCAGAATCGACTGTGTGGCACCACGTTTGTGTGTTTGTCTGTTTGGTTGGTTTGGGGAGGGAAGTCTGAGTTGCTGTGATCGTTGAGTGCCCTGATTCATTATTTATTCCTGAGCTTGGATGAGTTCCATAGGAAACTAAGGTATAGCCATGTTTGGACTGAGAACATAACATGATTCTTTCGCCCCCAGCTGCCACAGGGTACTTTGGCCATGTGACCTTGGTCTTGTGTGAACAGCTAGTGGAGACCGGGAAGAAAGCCGAGACAAACAGGTTCCAGGAGCCCTGGCTAGGGAGTGCTTACACGTTGGGCAGCTAACCGCCAGGTCATCTGTTCAAACCTGCCAACCGCGCCAAGGGATTTAGAAGAGGCTTTTGGTTCCTGTAAAAATGTACTGCTTCAGAAATCCCCGGGGGATGTTCTGCTGTGTCTGAGAGTCACTGGGAACTGGGATTCGCTGTGGGGCAGTGGGGTCTGAGGGGTGGGCTACAGGTCTGGAACTCAAGTTTACACTGAGCCCGAGTCTGTTTTTCCTTCTGACTCTGCTGAAGGGCAGTTCTTCTCCCAGCATGCGGGAAGCACGGAGGGGCAAGAGTGGGAGCTAGCGGAAAACCCCAGCACATCTCCCTGACAGACCTCTGCAACTCAAGCAGGACCGGGCTGGGAAAGCCAGGGACTGAGCTGCAGCAGGCCCTGGCGGCCGTTGGGAAGCACGAGCTCGCTTTCCACGGGGGCCGTCCTCAGCAGCTCACAATTATTGTCGTTGGCATTTGGAGTTTTGGACGAGAGTCTGTGAAGTTTGCAGCTGCATAATACATAAGTGAGTTTTCAGTAACTCCGGAAGGCTGGGGAGACACCTCGTTTCTCTTGTCAATCAGCTTTCGCACAGACTTCTGTGGTTGGAGCTTAGTAATGAGGCACTCCCCAGAGCGGGACGAGCTTCAAGTCCTCGACGTGGGATCTTAAAGAAGAGGCTGCCCACTTCAGATGCCGCATTGAAGGTGCTGGTTAGAGAAAACTTAGAGTTTCTCTCTCTTTCTCTCACTCTCACTCACACACACGTAGACCAAAGCCAAGAAGACCAACTAAACAGACCATTAGAACTATGAAATGTGCATAGATGGTGAAGAGATCAATGCTTTCCTTCTGAATAAAACCATTTTAATGCATTCTTTAAATTTTAAAGCAAATGATCATCACCTTCATAAAAATAAAATCCTCAAATGGTGAACTGAAACATCACTATGTTTTCATAAAGCCAGGCAAACTGAAATTTTAATCCATAGCTTCTTGTCAGCGGCAGTGGTGTCCCTTTCCTTCTGCATTCACTGCAAGCCCAGCAGAAGGCCTGGGGCTCCACTGCTCCTACCCCAGTCTCATGATGGCTGGCGTGTTTGGTCCCTTGCTGGCTCAATCCATCTGGTTCAGGGCCTTCCCTCCACTTGACCGAGCAAGAGGTCCATCTGCAGGGAACAGTCCCTCATGAGCCTGCATCTGAAGCAGGTGAGGGGAAACCTCATCCTTACCTCTCAGGATCGTTCTGGCTGTGGTTTTCACAAGACAGGCCTGTTGATTCTGTGTACAGTCTTGGTACGTTCCGTGATCTCCCCAGCACTCTAATTTCCATGCATCGATTCTTCTTTCTTCTTCCTTATTCAATGTCTGACTTTCACATTCATTGGAGACGGCTGAAAGTACCCAGACTTGGGCCAGGTTCACCTTAACCCTCAAAGGCCTCCTTTCTTTTCAACCCTTGAAAAAGGTCTTCTGCAGCCTATGCACCCCAGGCGATGCCTCCGTAGGTCTCTTGATGCTGCTTTCATGAGCATTGGCTGTAGATCCAAGGATGACAGAATCCTCGACAGCGTCAAGCTCTCCTTCCTACCATTATCAGGATGTGACCTGCTGGTGGAGTCGTGAGAACGGGTGTTTTCTTTACACAGAGCTGTCAACAGACCGAAAGCTGTAGTCCTTGATCTCCATCAGCAAGTGCTTCAACCCCCCATCACTTTCCGCAAACCAGGCTGCGTCTTCTGCATATTGCAAGTTGCTAATAAGCCTTCCTACAATCCTGATGTCACAGTCTTCTTTGTGTAATCCAGATAACCTGCGTATTTGTTCAGGATGTAGACTGAACGATTATGGTGCGAGGATACAACACTGATGCACACTAGCTGTACCGATTGTATGCCATGCAGTGTGTCCGCGGTCTGTCTGCACAACTGCCTCTTGATCCACATCAGAGTTCCACCAGAGCACAATGGAGGGTCCTGGCATGACATTCCTTTCAAGACTACCTCCCATTGGTTGTGGTCCACGCAGTTGAATGACTTTGCACAGTGAATATCTTTATAATATGTTTCACTTCCATCCGAGATCCATCTGATAGCGGGAACAGATTTGTATGTATAAAATGCCCACCTACATAATATATTACCTATGTAGACACATAGGTAATATATACATGTATTGCACACACACACACACATATCACACAGATGATGCTTCCATCTACTCCCCCTCCCCTCCTTCAGGTTTGTTTTGATGTAGGTGGATGTGGACTTCAGAAAAAACTTATGTTCAATACTCCACTGGCAACTCCTCTCTCTTATTAGGTATCTCCGTTCATGCCTAATTATGGGGCTGCAAATTATTTACTAGCCTTTTAAATTGAAGAAGCAGACAAGGAGTTGAGGGAAGAAAGCGCAGTCCCAACTTCAGGGAGAAAATGGGGATGTGTTTAATTTCTCTCCAGGAGCAGCTGTTCACCCCGTTGACTGGCAAGGTGGGGACAGCCGACTCCCCCCACACCCCCCTTCCACCTGGCCTCTGTGTAATGCAATTTAGCTTCATTAAATTACTGGAGGGCCAGTTACTTAAGCAGAATATTGATTTTCAGTCCAACTCGTGTTTACCTAACTCTGCGTCGGCAACAGCTAATTCTGTATTTGAATCTAACACCCTAATGGAATTATAAAATGCAACTTAACCATAGCCAGAGAGCTTGCTGCCACCAGCCCTTGTCTTAGACCAGGAGCAGAGCCCACTTTAACCCTTTCCTGACCTATGAAGTCCCTGGGCATCCAAGTGCACACCATCAAGAAGCAAGGTGCCCTTTTACCAAGGTGATGACACAGGCATAGGCTATCTTTAGCGGTGTTCCGTGTATTTTCCAGCAGCCTGGGGATCTCTGCCTAAATGGATGCTCATGCTTCAGACATTTAGATGTGGCTGGCTTTCTTCATGCTCCTGATACATTGAAAAATAAAACAAGAACAAATACCCCCAACCAGGCTGTGGTCTTCAAGTGCTCTTTTGCGCCTAACATCCCATTAGCCTTCCGTATTCCCGGTGACACATTTCAGGTGAGAATCAAATCAAGCATTGATCAGTGGCATGTGTTGGTGCTTGTCAGTAATTAAAGCCTGAGTGTGTTTGTCTGTTTTTGTTCTTTGATGTGTTTCAGGTACACAGGTTTATGTCTGATGGCTTTTGGAGACTTCAAGAAGAAAGATGAGGTTGTTTTTCTTTTCTGAAAACTATAAAAGCCCCAACCCACTGGATTCAAGTTTGGTTTGCCTTTCCAACGCCGGTCTCATCGTTCATGCCAGGCAACTCAGCTGAAGACAGGTGAGCTGCCATTAAGGGCCACTTGGGTTCCTGCCTTGGAGGTCAACTCGGCCTTGCCAGGAAGAGCTTGCTCTCAGGGTAGATGGACACTGCCAGGAAGTTAGTGTGCTTCCTGGGGTTATTTGGGCAGGGCTGGGGGGGGGGGCAAGGGTGAAAGAGAGGGAGAGGAAGAAAGAGAGAGAGACTCAAGCTGTCCCATTTCTATTAGAACAACATACCTTCCTGTGACCATAGGTGAGCTGAAGATTCTGTCTTCCCTCAAACCTTCCTCGCCCAGTCCCCTAAGTCCATTGTCATCACCATCATCAGCGGAAGCACCTTCTCACCAGACTCACTAGGTTTTGTGTTACACGGTGACTTTTCTATACTTGCTAGTTGAAGAGGGAGTGGTGGGTGAAGAAGTGGTGAAGACAATGGAGAACGCTTTTTAGGGTGTTTGTCTGCTTAGGGGAGGAGAGAGAGAAGCCAGGGTAGGGCGAGGAGATGGGCTTGAGGGCTTGAGAGAGTTAACTGAGCTATGACCCCTGGAGAAAGAAGAGTGGACAGGTTGGGAAGGGGGCTCTGAAGGACCAGGAAACTAGAAAATCTCAGGGGTTGCTGAACCCAGGGAAATTTGCAGAAATATTTGCAATGAAGTCAGAACTTGAATAGGAACTTGTAGACAACACATCAAAACCCATTTTCGTCCCGCAGATTCCAACCTGGGGCAAGAGGACCTGCTGGGGAGGGGTGGGGGGTGGGGCTCCGTTTGACCATAATCTTTGCGAGAGCGGATTCCAGACCTTTCTTTCACGGCGCTACTGCGTGGCTAGAACTTCCAGCCTCAGGAGGAAGCGCAAACTGCCTGTGCTGACTGGGACCCTAGACTGTGACTGATGGACCAGGAACATGGGCTTGGCCTCAGTGGCCTCACACCAAAGAAGTGGACTTGATTCAAAGGAAGACGATCTAATGAAAACAAAATCCATATGCTGTATACCCCATTACACCATTACAAAAGGAGTCCCTGTGCTGCCTCTGTCTGTTGATTAATGGGTGTACATCTTTTCCGTGGTGAGTTAGGTTGGAAGGAGGCATCAACTATGTAGACAGCTAGTGGAAGGGTGCTTGAAAGGACTGTTTTTCTTTGGAGGAGGTGAAGGCAGGTGGCAGAGCAGCAGCCCTTGGGGTGGGGGTGGGGGGCATGGGCATGACCCTCTTAGAGGATGAGTGCACTGCACCATGGTCCTCTTGGGGGTTTTCTGGGACTCTTTGGTCAGAAGAACCAGACCCATGTGGCCCATTTGGGACGACTGAACACCCCCTTTGAGTTGAAGGACACAGGCTCTCTGAGCTCATGGCTCCCTGCCCTCATCACTGCCCCAGGCCTGGTTCCACTCAAGCACTCTAGATTCTTGGCTTCCCCTACTATGTAGTGTCTCCTCACTCATGTTGGGGACCAGAGGTCTGCAGTGGGGACATGGAGATCTTGCAAAGTGCCATCGAATGGGCAGGGCCAGGTAGTTCAGGCCCAGTGTCGACAACCCTAGCAGGGCTCAGCTGTGATGGTTTTGTGCTCCAAGGTGTGTAGGCTACAGACAACTGGTCCAGAATGACTCTGTCCTACCTCTGAACCTTCTTTGCATCAGTGGAGTTCATCAGGGCTTTGTCCACAGCCTTCCAGAGGCTAAGGGTGCAGGTTCCAAGTCTCCATGCGACAAGACCTGGAAGAGACAACTGCCACCATGGCTGGAATCAGAGTCAGAGATGTCACTCAGCTATCTCAGAGTTGGATGGCCAAGGAGAAGCTTTGGTCATTTTACTTAATCTATCACACCAGTCAGTTGCCTCTGATCCACTGGAAGCAGATCTTAGGGTTCCTGAGATCAGAGCAAAGAGAATTACTAGATAAATAGGGAGGGGCTCAGTTTGTATACATCATGGCCATATTGACCATCTTGCCTGAGGTGAGGGGGTCCTGATGTTCACTTTGGGCATCGCCGTGCCTCATGCTCATCCTCCTATGCTGTGGTAGTTACAGAATCATTTGTCAATTTGAGAATTAAGAGTGAAGGGGTGGAGTCTAGTCTGTCAATAGGATCATAGCCAATGAGGCCTCTGTGTGGGCATGGCCTTCTCCTGAGAATCCTGGGAACTCCTGTATTTTCCTCCTTAGAGGCGGGAGATGCTTCTCTCTCTCTCAGCTCCCTCACTGGTAGACATTGCAGATGATAAGACGCATGGAACTCTGCTAGTTCCCTGAGCAGGAGAAGCCATATGGACCTATTGCTTTGATGCAACCAGACCTCTTGGAGCCAGAGAAGCCCCATAGCCACATCCTTACAGCGCCACTGGATCCAAAGACTTCCTACCCACTGGCCTGTGATTGCCCTGCACTCGGTATCATGGCACGTATTTCATGAGTCCAAAGAGGACTTTAGAAATTAGTATTGGACATCTGGGCTAATATTGGACTTGAGGGCTTGGACTGGACTGGGTTGGCATGCCTTCCTAATGTATAATTATCCTGCATATAAAGCCCTCTCTTATACTTGAGACTGTCTATGGACTTATCTCTCTAGTCTGCCCAGACTGACACATATGTCCAAGGAGAGATTGTTAGGTGCCACCAAATTGACCCCAACCCAAAGCAACCAGCCCCTGCACAACAGAATCAAGCGCTGTGAGGTCCTGTGTCGCCCTCACGTGGTTTCTGTGTCTAAGATCACTGGTGCAGCTACTGTGTCTGCCCATCTCACTAGGGGCCTCGCTCTTCTTCTTCACCTCTCCACTTTGTCAAACTTAGCCTTTCCTGACAAACACTGCACCCAAGGGACGTAAGATGAAGTCCTGCATCCGTGGCTCTAAAGAGTATCCTGACGTGACTTCTAAAATAGGTCAGTTTCTCCTTCCAGCAGTCTGAAGTGCTTTCAATATTCCTCTCCGGCACCACAATTCAACCGCATCAATTCTTCTCCTGTCTTCCTTAAACAATGTCCAACCTTCACATGTGTCTGACACGACGGAGAAGACCAGGGCTTGGGGCAGGCGCACCTTAGTCCTCAAGGTAACCACCGTCCGTGCTCTTCGATCTTTGAAAGAGGTCATGTGCAGCAGATTTGGCTAATGCAACATGTCTTTTGATCTGTCGAGTGCTAATTCCATGAACATCCATTGTGGATCCAAGCAGGATGAGATCCTGGACAACTTCAACCTTTTCTCCATCTATCACTATGTACCTATTGGTGCAGGGTGAGGATCGGGGTCTTTGCATTGAGTTGCAATGCACACTGAAGACAAAAATACCAGACAGATGTTCACTTGTGTTTCGTTGACCATGCAAAGACATTGGAAAGGGTGGGTCACGGGCCGGAATAAACAGTGGCACACCATGAGAAGAACAGGAATCCTGGGACTCTTCGTTGTCCTCATTCAGAGCTGGTGGCTGGATTAAGGGGCTGTTGAGTGGAGAGATCAAGGGGATGCTGCACAGGTTAAACTCTGGAAAGACGTGGTGTCAGGGGGTATCCTCTCACCAGACTTGGGCCATCTGCAAGTTGAGCAAGTCATCTGAGAAGGACCATCATGGGGAGACGAGTGCGGAGTCAGGATTGGGGTAAGCAAAAGGGCACAGCCTTGCTTGCTGAGGGTGAGGGTGGCCTGAAGCACTTGCTGATGAAGGAGAGTCCCACCTGGGGTGACTGCAAAAGACCCGGGTGTTCATCATCCTCATCCCCCTCTGTCAACTCTCCCTTCCCCATGTACCAGACATCTCTGCAGAAGAGAACCCACTTGGTGGGGAACATTAGCCAAACCCCCTTTTGAATCTGCACATCCACACAGTGCCTTCGGAACAGGGCCCAGACAGGCCCACATGGAGATCCTCCACTTAGGCACTGTCCTGTTCATTTATAAACATCCCGTCCTTGCCGAGGGCCCCGGCATTGGCGTATGCTGGGGACTCCCGGGCTTGCTTCTGTTTCACTGACTTGTCAACGTGATGGAGAAAACAACGTGTTGTCTGTGTGAGGCTGCCTCTCTGTTTGGGATGAAAAATGATTTGACCTTAGAGCAGTTATAGGTAAAAATAGAGTTGTTTTATTTTATTTATTTTTTAGTCCCCTGGTGGTACATTAACTTCAAGAATGCCTTCGTTGATATTTGGAAGATATCCTAGAGAATTCCCCCCTGCAACTAGTAAAAATGTTTATCCTGAATGTCACTAAATTAAATATCATAGTGTGATGGATGAACAGGACTCGTGGGTTGTCGATTAGACACCAAATATCAAAATACCACCCTTTCCCACTTCCTTATTAGGCTTTTCATCAAAGTCGCTTGGCGCCGTGCAAGTCATGGGTCAGTTTGAGACCTGCTCTGGAGAGCACTCTCCCAAACTGCCCTCAGGCTGAGCGCCTGCACCAGCGCGGTGTGAGGGGCGTGGGCATCCCTGTTGTCTGTGTCTCCGGTGTGGGTGTGCTGTGGGTACCCCTTCCTGGAAATGGCCAGCCGACTCTTTCTGTGGCTTATTTGGGGACTGCAGAGTGAGCCTCGGGGACATTCCTGCCGTCTGTGTTGCCTCATGCAGCCCAGCAGAAATGCCACAGGAGGATGATTGTGACCAGCAGAAATGCGCTCTCCTGATGTTTGGGAGACCCAAGTCAGGATGCACGGGGTCAGCTCTGGGAGACGACCTCCCTTCCCTTGGCTCATGGTGTGGTGTCTGTCAGACTCTGGAGGCCCCGCCCTCCAGGAAGCTCTCCTGTGTCCAGACACCAGTCTTCCCTGGATCCAGGAGGATCCCAGCACAGGGACCTGGATCCCAAGGAGGGCTTCCTGCTCCAAGCTCTTCTTTGGGGCTGTTAGTCTCTCCCTCTCTGTCTCTCCTCCCTTCACTCATTAGGTCTCTTGTAAGTTAAAATGCACCTCAGGCCACACCCCAGTGAACACCCTTGATATCGCTACCTAGCCTGCCCTTCACCCTCTATCTGCTGACTAGGTGGAGACACCAGATCACTTTATAGTGGCTGATTACATGGTGATAAGTTGCTGAATTACTTCACTAACAGCCCACTCCCTGATAATCATCACCTAGCCAAGTTGACAGGGATCTCTTGGGGCAAGGCTCAGCCCAAGATGGGACTATGTTCTCAGAGGGCTGAGCTTGAATGCTGCAAGTTTCAGTCAAGCATTCCAGCTGTAGCCTCCCCAAGGGTCAGCTCTGCTCTGTCCTGGGGTCATCAGGACATCTAGGAGATGGATTGGAACAGTGTTCACTTCCGAATCCTGATTCCAGGAGTCGGGGGTCAGGGCTGGGACTGTCCGTGCTTTGGGTAGCAGCCCTTGAAAGGCCATCAGTTGGGACTCAGTATGCTTTGATATGTCCTCAAGAGGGACTGGTCTCTGGAGAAGGACGTCCTGGTTGGTAAAGTGGAAGACCTTCCAAGAGATGGGTTGCCATGGTGACTACAACAATGACCTCCAATGTAGCGACTGAGGGGAGGGTGGCCTGGGACTGGCAGCCGTTCCTTAGCTGTACCTGGGGTCCCTGCGTGTGAGGACTGACTCAAGAACAAAAACAACAGGGAACATAATGGTTGGTTTCACTGACTCCTCACGTACCCCTCTCCAATCAATTGGGCTATTTCGTCTTTAAGTTCCTCAACACTTTTGAAAAGAAAAATTCCACAGAACCAAATTAGCTGCTGTTTATCCCCTTGCTGTAAATCCCCTCCTTCCCTCTGCCCTCTCTCCTTTCCCCACCACTCTTTGGCCCTCTTCTCACATGGGACCAGCTGCTCTTCCTGCTGATATCCCCATGATTGCATCTTTAGATCTTGTCATGGCCTCGGTCTTTGGGGAGTTTGTCTAAGAAGGGCTTTGGAGCGTCCAAAACCCATGCGTACCATGTACACAGCAGTGGAGAGGGGCGGAGCACAGTTGGAGGAGCTCAGTGTCCTGCCCCCAGGACCAAAGTCATACTGGACCCTCCTGAACAGGCACAGGTGTCCGTTGGAAGAATCTGTCTGACAGAGCAAGCCCAAGTCCTTGGAAGTCAATGTCAGCTCTGAGTGGGGCAGGCCTTAAGCCCAGGTCTGAGCTCAGGGTGGGGCGTGGTTGAGGGCTGATTCTGCTTCTTTGTCACCCATCTTTGTCCTCTTGACCGGAAGCTGAGGTCCCTTCTGGTCAGAACTTCAGAGGATCTCGCAACTGCGGCCTGTGAGTTCTGGACTCTCAGCCTGTCCAATTCCCCGCCTGGTGGAGTGAGGGGTGCATTTTAAACAAGGGGGTGGTATGGAATGTTCGCTCCAGCTCTTCAGTCCCACCGAACCCTCAGCTCCAACCATAGCTCTGGGCTCTCCCCTTGCCAGTTCTCTGTCTGTGACTGTGTTCGCTAATCCTGCAAAGCCCCAGCTGTGAACTGACCCAGTTTGACAGCCCAGAGGGGAGGGCGGGAGCCTCTCCCCCTGTTCGGAGTGTGAAAGTGTTCACTAGGAATCTGTAATGTTTGTCTCCTCCGCTTTTACGAGAACACGTGGTAACCAGTGAGGCATCCACCCCACAGGGGACGAGATGGATCCCTGCTCCCACACTGACTGCCCCGGAGGCCCCCTGGTCTCCTCTTCATGTTGGGTCATGTGTACCCTCGACTCTCGCCTTCACACCTTCCCTTCCCATCCCTGCTTTGAGTCTGGCCCTGCTGTTTGAATGCCTGGGAGGCTCAGTCACTGAGTCGAAATATAATATGCAAGAAGGACGTGTCATGTCATAAAGGCCCTGGAAGCTCCAGGGGGTACCATGAGCATTGTGTCGGAGATTGGACACGGCGGGTGGTTGATGACTGAGCACATGACCTGGGCACCAACTTCAGTGTCCACCCCACCAGGTAGGTCGCTCATGGGCCAGAGCCTTCAGGTGTGGCCGAAGCAGGTCTCTAGTGTCCTAGAGTCTTAACCGGATGAGGACCACTGTGGCCCATCAGGGAGGCCCTATGGCCACGGGATGGGGCAGTTCATCACAGGGCTTAGAGTTCCAGCACACCAGCCCCTCCGAAGGAGGAAGATGAGGCTTCTGGCTCCCATGAAGTTTTCCATACTGAGAACCCCTAGGCAGACCTTTGTGAATGCGAAGCAAGGTGGCTGTCTGAGTCTGGCGGAGGGGAGTGTTGTATGATGCCTTTTGGCTCTTGCCACCTCCCTAGGTCTTCTCCTGCTCACATCCCTCAGTCCCAACCACCCTCCCACCCCATCCTGCCTCCCCCTTCCCGCAAGTGCACACTCGCCCACCCTCTCCGCACCCACTTCCCTGCCCTTCTTCCCTCTGAGGACCAGCGGAGGAGGTTTCTTTTCCTGTGGAAACCTTTTCTTGATGATGTAATATTGACCTCACTGTGAAAGGCAGGACTGGGGTCATGATAGTGGGGAGTGAGGAAGCCTGAAGGAACTGGAGGGATAATGTATGTTTCATCAGTGCTAATCACGTCTTGCTTGACTCATCCCTTCCCTGTGACCCTTCTGTGAGGGGATGTTCCATTGTCTACAGATGGGTTTTCCAGTCTCTGCTCCGACATCGCTAATTCTCGGAAATATGTTTTGGGTCTTCTTCTGGTGCCTGTTATAGGACCCTCTTGACCCCTCGTTATCACACAGGTTGATGTGCTTCTTCCATGTGGGCTTGTTGCTTCTCGGCTACATGGCCTTTGTTTAACTTCAAGTCTTTAAGAGCACAGATGCTATATCTTTTGATATCAGGACACCATCCACTTTCTTCACATTTGCTTATGCACCCATTTTGTCTTCCATGATTCTTCCAGAAGGGTGAGCGTCACAGAATGCTAGTTTGTTAGAACAAAGTGTTCTTACATTGAGGGAAGCCCAAAGTCTATCCACTACCTCAGTGTAATAAGAGATAAGAACTCAGGACACACTGAATCCAGGAACAGGAATAGGAGTACTGATAACAGGTAGGTTAGGGGAAAGAGGACGGGGGGAACTGATCACAATGATTGACACATAATCGCCATCACCCTGGGGACAAACAACAGAAACCATGGGAGAAGAGAGACAGCAGTTGGTGTACGATATGAAGATAATAATAATTTATCAAGGGGTCATAAAGGTGGGGGTGGGAAGAGGAGCTGATACCCAGGGCTCATTAGAAAGTATGTGTTTAGAAAATAATCATGGCAACTTATGTTAAAAACATGCTTGATCCAATTGATGTATGGATTGTTATAAGAAAGGCTAGGGCCCCCAATGAAATGATCTTTTAATAAAAGATAATAATAATGCTGGTCCCGTGCACGGCTTAGTCTCATGTGATGGATTCATTTCTCACTGACCTCCAGGCTGTGACCCTTTGTGAGGTGCTTTGAGATTCATTGTCATCACTGTGGTTCTCAGGTGTCTTCAAGTTGGTTCAAAATCATAATCAGAGGCTGTGGCAGTTACAGAATCTCATGCCAACTTTGTAGGGGTGGAGTCTAGCCTGTCAATCAGGTCATAACCAATCATGTCTCTGTGTGGGCATGGCCTTCTCCTGGGCATTCTGGGAACTCCTGTCTTCCTTCCCAGAGTTGGGACACAGACTCTTTCACGGCTTCTTCTTCCTGCTGACAAGCCACATGGAGACACAATGATGGAACCAGAGCCCTGGAGCTGGAGGAGTCACTGGGAGACCCACGCCAGTGCTGAGATGCTTCCACTGCCACTGGATCTACAAGGCATTCCACCCACTGGTCTATGATGTTCCTGAATTTGGTGTCATTGCATGTGTTGCACTAACCTGAAGAAGAATTTACAGGCATATAGGACATAAGGACTAGTATCATACTCATGGACTTGATCTTGACTGGGATGTTTTCACAATAGACCATTGCGCTGGTATATAAAGGTCATTTTTATATATACAGGAGTCCCCCTGGATTTGAATCTCTAGTCCAGCCGGACTAAGAGCCCATTGTTTCAGCCCTCAGGTTTACCCATCAATGTGGAGTAGTATTCCATTGTGTATGGACCAAAGATCATCTCTTTGCTTTTCCCATTTGGATCGGATCGATGTGATTTGCCAAGGTGCTTAGTGTTGTAATGAAATGGGCATGCAAAAACCTCGGTACACCCAAGTTCTGATTTCCCGAGGGGAAGACAGAGAGATCCCTGGGTTGCAGGCTAAAGTAGAGGAACAGAAAAAAGGAGGGAGGCCCCAAAGGATATGGACTGATGCGGCGGCTGCAGGAATGGGCTCAGCGTAGGCATGATGGAGAGGGTGGTGGTGTCAGGCCTGGCAACACTTCCTTCGGTCTTCTGCAGATGCACTCTGAGCTAGAACCTAACAATAAGGTCTCCCCATCCCCAAATCTTGAGGAAGCAGCAGATGGCTTTCCACCAACCGACTGTCTCCTCGGCAGTACATGAGGCCCTGTTCCTTCTTACCCTCGCCCGGGCTCTTTGTGTTCTCTTTCTGCTGTTTCCTGAAGGCAAAGTGAGTCGAGATCTCGTTCTCATTTCGATCGGAATCTCTCAAATGGCCAATGTGCTTCTTCTTGTTTGTCGGCTCCCTGGATGAGACTGCCAATCTTCACAGGGGCGGATAACCTTGTCTCTCCCTCTTGGGGTGGCTGCTTGGTTTGAACCTTCGACCTGATGCTTAGCAGCCCACCACCTAGCCCGAGGTTCCACCGGGGTCCTTAAAGCCAGCGGCACCAGCTGTGCTGACTCCCAGACCCATGCTGGGTACCCTCATTGGTCCCTCGTCTGGTGATCCCATCTCAGCATCTGTCTCTGGCCCAGCGACCTTGTCTTGTCCTTGGGGTCAGGCTGGCCTCTGCGGCTCTACCGTGGGGTTGGCAGGTGGCTGAGACGTAGGCCCACGACAGAAGGAGAGGAACTCTTCCGTGCAAAGCCACATTAGGTCTGAGAGAGTGGAGGCGCCGTGTCTCCGTGGTGGTGACCTACATTGCTTGTCTGGCTGCCACAGCCCCAGCCAGCACCTCTGGTAGCTGACAGCCAGTTGGCTCAGCTCTTCCATGAACATGACCCACTCCAGGCTCCCGTGGTCCAGATGTCGCTGCCTTCTGGGGCCCAGCTGTGACCACAGAAGGGAGCAGAGTGCAGAGGCAGGCGGGTCATTGTGGGTTGAGCTGTGAAGCTCCATCTGTCTGAGGGTGACCTGGAGACTCAGGGTCTGCATGGCCATCTCAGAAGGCCCTGGGGGCAGGTCTGCAGGGCAGCAGGGGTGCTTTTGTCACAGGGGACTGAACACACTGGGTGGGCTCACACACATTGATGGTGCCTTGCCATCTGAGGTTTTTCTGTGAGAAGCCAGCTGGTGGCTTCAGGTCAGTGCCAGCGCCCGGCGGTCTTGAGGTTGTCAGGGAAGAACTGTGCGTGGGGTGTACAAGGGTCAGGCTTCCTGCTGAAGGGCCCCAGGGGGGATCCAGCTGCCAGCCTCTGCGGTGACACCACGTTCACAAAGCGCTGTCAACACTCTCCCCCCACCCCCCAACCCTGACAAAGACACAGTCTCAACTTCCACAGGGTGAATGAAACCAGGGTTCATCTAACTCCTGATGACTTATGGGGAGGCTAGTGAAGTGTTCTCCTGTAGATACCCATGTGCCTCCACCTTGCTGGACGCAGGTGCGGGGTGGATGAAGGAGTCCCGCGGGGGTGGGGGTGGGGGTGTCCATGCAGGTGCCGAGTTGAGGAGTCTCCAATGACATGTCTCTTCAGTGTCCTCTTGCTCCTTCCACCCTCCTGTCTGACCGGCTCCATCCCTCAACAACCTCCCCCACCCTGCTTCTCAGGGCAGCACTGCCCAGACGCCTACTCTGCTGTCCCCCACATGTGTCCATGCTGGCTCTCCATCCTGCTGGCTCATCCTGGGCCTATGTCTCAGCTCTGATGATCATAGCCCCTGATGACCTTCTGTCGCCACGTCCATTCTGCTCTCTCACTCTCCTCTGCTCTCTCTCTCTGGCCCCTGCGATCAGGCTCCCCCTGGTCCCCACACCCCTTGTCCATGTGGGTTAGAGTGGCTGTGCCAGCACGTGTACACGTGTGTGTGCCTGTGTGTTTGCAAGCATGTGGGCACACCACATGGGACTCTGGGCAGGCCCATTCTGGCTGTTCTGTCATATCCTTTCAAATCTGGCTGGAGGTCTCCTATCTCTCTGGAGCTCCCTGGGTCCATCCCGGCCACTGGCTGGCCTCCTTGGCCCCCAGCGCGCAACACCTGCCACTCCTCCTGCCCTATTCCCTCACACCGCCTCCCTGGCTGGCTGGTGGTGGACTCCTTGTCCTCTTGTCCCCGCAGGGTTGGAGGCACCACTGGGCAGCTGCTTGAGAACAACTGTGCCTGGTGTGCGCGCCCTTCACTCTGTGCTGAGTTTCTGGGCCCCCCTGCCTCCCTGCCCCGCCACCGTCTGAGAAATGCCGGCTTCCCAAGTTCCCTTCCCAGGAGGCCCACCAGGGCCTCGATGTTAATTGCATTTAACCTACTGTGGTCCGGTTTTTTTCTCTTATACAATAACTAATATGTAAACTATGATTGCCCTTGGAAATTGCTTTCACTTAAATTCTATTACAGAGGCCCAGCACGCGCGAGGGCTGGAGCTTGTTTCATCAAAGACCACTCGCCCTGGGTGCGGGGCAGGCCAGCTGGCTCCCCTCTATCAGCACCATGCTTGCAAATGGGCCTGTGTTGGCTAGGCTGGTTTGGGGGCATGCAGAGGCAGACAAAGGTGAGAACGTAATTAAGAGAGAACGCATCATTCTGGCCTAAGGGAGGGCAGTGGGGGCTTTCTTACCTGAGATGGTGTCAGGTAGCCCACCTCTGCCCCGAGTCCCCGATAGATGTGTGAAACCAGCCCAGTGTGCCCTGGGAGGGAGCCCTGCCTGCCTGCTTTCCTTGCAGAGGGATTTGACACATGTTTCCCTGGCTTCATTAGCGCCCCTATCTCCATGGGCTCATTTGACAGCGCAACAAGGGCCAAGGTCAGTGCTGGGTGCCAATGCATGTGGGCTAGCCCTGCTCTGAGTGGTGGCTTTGCACTAATGAGCCTTGGGAGGATGGTGGCCTCTCCAGCTGCTGCTGCTGCCTTTCCCGGGGGCATGGACACTGCCAGTGCCTGGTGTCTGTGAACTGGCAGCCAGGGAGGAAGTACAAGGGACCCTGAAGAGGAGAAGGGAGGAGAGGAGGGGAGGTGAGGAGGGGAGAAGGGAGGTGGAGGGAGAGGAGAGAGAGGAGGAGGGAGGAGAAGGGA
>PVJH01028839.1:0-26908 GCA_004026705.1 Nesogale talazaci | reverse complement strand
AGGGAGTGAGGGAGAGAGAGAGAGAGAGAGAGAGAGAGAGAGAGGTCTCTGGTGTCCTACATTGCAGAGCATGAGCTCACCAGAGCCCAAAACTTTTCATTTCAATTCTCCCTTGAGGAGGTGTGGTTTACAAACCTGGTCAACCCCATTGACGGAATTGAATTCACCTGGTCTAGGTGAGCCAATCCAGCTGTAGCACTGCTGGCTGGAAACCTGGACCTCTGAGCATGCGCAGTGTGCCACTCCTTTGCTAAGCGATAGCTCGGTATTTTAAGCCAGGCATCATGGACCCCCTTTCACTAAGTGCTAAACTTATGGTAATTTTTCCTTTATCGATCATGGCTTCCTTCGGTATGCCTTAGAGGAAATCATCTCTTTTTGCCAAAGAGATTGTTGGCTATTCTGAGCAAGTGCTCTGTTTCTGTTTTGCTCATCTCAGAAATGATTGGAAAGCCCAATGAATGTCTTCACCTCTATCTAAAGAAAACACACATAAAAACAGAACAAATTGGAGTAAGTGTTGCCTTGTTGCCTGCTGTTCTCAAAGAACAGCAGACATTTACTGAGTGAAATCTGGAAATGAGCTCAGCTCCCTATGCCTTTGCCTGTCTTAATAGAATGGTAGGGTGACCTTATTTGGAAGACTCATTCATTAAGGGAAAGATCATGTGAGCAAATTGTAAAGTGACTCAGCAGCAATGTTGATATTTTGTCAGTTGAAAATCGCTATCACCATGGGTCATCAACAATAATCAGAAGTGACCCATGGAAGGATAATTCCAAGGAATGATAGTCCCAAGGCACACACGAATGCCTCAGGCACAAACTGCCATCCAGTTATGCTAATGTAACATTGAGTTCATCTTTGTGATTACTTAGTGAATGAACAGAGAGCGCAATCGGTGGTGGCCTTGCTCTTGTCATGCAGGCCGACTTATTCCTTGAAACAGAGTTACAGAGAGAAGATTGTGTGAGAATTCTACTGTGTGCTTTGAAGGCCATGCCTTTGTCTAGTAAGATTGGATTCATTAATATCTTTCTATTTTGAACAAATATTTTTGCAATTTTTACAAGCAAACTCATTGTTTTACTTAAATTTTTGGTTTTCTTATTTTTGCTTAAAATAAGCCTCACATGAATGAATAAAAAAATGGAAGTAATAAAAGCGCCAAAGAAAAATTTAGGTGTGGGCCCGGGTATCTCCAGATGAAAAATCAGCATTCACAAAAACCTCACTCAAAGTGGGTGAGCCTGTGGGGCGGGATAGAAAACTGTCCCTTCAAGATTCTGAGGCTGTAATTGTTTACAGGAGTAGAAAGCCCTTCTTTCTAAGGAGAAGCAACTGGTGGATTTGAACTGCCACCTTATGGCAAGCCAACACTTAACCACTACACCAGCTGGGAAGAAAATCTGGCATTAGCTATTGAAAAATGGTGAAGGACAACTCTGCTCCAACACAGGGAGTGCCTACCTTACATCAGAGTCAACTCAGTGACTGCTCTTAGGGTGATTTCTCCGAAGAAATTGTGATGTGTTTGTCCAGGCAATGTTGATATAGAGTTTGCATGGGGAGATTGACTATTCAAAGGTATATGTGTTTTCTGAGACAAGCCGTGGTGGTGTAGTGCTTATGCATTGGGCTGGTAAGGCTCATCCTGAGACTTTCTCATCCCTTCAAGGGTTAGAGTTTCAGAAGCCCACAGAGGGCAGTTCTGTTCTGTTCTGTAGGGTCATTGTGAGTGAGAATTGACTCTGGCCATGGTGTGTGTGTGTGTGTGTGTGTGTGTGTGTGTGTGTGTGGTGTGTTCTGAAATTTTTTTGGGTTCTGACACTCACGCAGTTTCAGCTGTTTAAGGTAAGAGATTACAAATTTGCTTTCAATGGATGTTTTTCAATGATCCTACTGCCTCCGTGATTGCCTGAAATAGATGGTGAAAAAGACATTGAGGAACTTGAGTGGGACACCATGAGGACAATTTTAACTCCCCATTGTCCGTGAATATCAGTTTATGGACTTAAATTCAAATTCTCATTTAAATGAACCAGTGGAGGGGAAACAATTCCCACTATGGCCTTTGGAAGGAGTACTGGTGTTACAGTGGGTGAAGTACTGAAGAGAGATATGGCAGTCTGCTTCCGTAAAGTTTTACAGCCTCAGAAACCATATCAACCAGTCTACTGTGCTCTTTAATGCTTGTTATGAGTCAACGTGGTTTCAGCAGCAGTGGCTAGTGACCCTTTGAGGCAGTTTCAGTTTCAAGCTAGAAATCGCAATACACTTAGGGTGAGCGGGTGTGAGGGAGAGCTGGCTGTGGAATTTATCACCCGAGGACTGGTTCATCTGCTCTGGCTGACTAAGTGGGCGTCTGCTTCCTCTGTCACAACTCCATGTGTCTCCCACGTGAAACCGAGCCCCTGGTTCAAGAGGACAGCGTGCCCAGATGGGAGGATGGTCTTCCAGTAAAAGGTGTGTGAGTAGCTGGGCTCCCGCAGCGAGACAAGGTCTCAAAAATGTTGGCTGAGGGCTGAGCCCCGGTGGCATAAGTGGTTGAGTGCGGAACTGCAGCTCGCAGGCTTGGCGGTTCAAATCCAGCGGCGGCTGGGTAGCTCCCACTACCACCGGAGGCAGTGATGCCCACCCAAAAAAAAAAAAATGTTGGCTGAGCAATTTCTATCATGAAGTGCATACATGTTGGTCAAGAAACAAGAAATTTACTCATCAAGAATGCCAGTGAGGTAGAGTGTGAATCAGGGTAGTCTAGGGGGATTTTGGAAGTTTCATGGCTTATTATAGCTCCTGAAAAGACTTTGGAGATTGCATGATGAACCGAGGGAGAAATGGGGGGTGGGGATGTGGAATGGGATAAACTATAAAAAGACAAGTAGCCTCTCGTTATAGAGCATGGGATGAAGAAGAGTTCTGAGAGAGAACGATGAGAACAAGTAATGCAGGTGGTCGTGATTGTCAGTAGTATTTGAAGAACAGGGAGAAGACTCATCTGACTGAAGAATAAGAGTTCTATGGGAAACCACAGAGAATATACTTATAGATGGCATAAGAAACCAAAGAGTAGGATGTAAGTCTAAGTGGTTGGAAGCAACAGAATTTACAAAATAATATGCTAAATGAGGTGTTTTAAGAAACTGCTATAAGTTTGTTGATAAACTAAAGCTGGCAATTAGAATTCATCTGCTGGCTCCATGGAGGAGAGTCTTGGTGAACTGTGTCTGTAAAGAATAGAGCAGGGGGGTGCTGAGCCCTGGTGGTGTATTGGTTGTGCACAAGACTGCGGCCCACTGGGTTGGAGGTTCAAATCCAGCAGCAAGGCTGGGCCTTCTACTCCTACCACCAGGGGGCAGTGATACCCCAAAAACAAAACTAACAAACAAACAAACAAACAAAAAGAATAGAGCAGAGAAAAATACACAACATTCCTCTAGGTCTTTTGTCCGGAGCCATCCAGTGGACATGCTGGACCTGGATACAGGCCGGATATGCCTGAACTCTGTTGCAGTTTGTTGCCTGAGGTTTGTAGTTACCTTTGTAACTGTTATCAGCCCTGGCCTTTGAAGCTTGGCTTGCAGCTGTGCTGCCATTCACTTGTTAATTTTGAAGATCACCATATGCTAATCGCCCAACCTTGCCTGCCCTATAAAACTGGTTTAATTCTCCCAAATAAACGAGACTTGATCAGAATCCTGTCTTGTCTCCATTTCTTGGGTCTCCTGTCCCCCCAATTCCCGCTCCTCCTTCCAGGACTTGCGAATTATGGACCCGCAGGCCGGGACAGTCTTTAATGCATCCTCCCCACTCCCACTATCATAACCCCAGTTCTATCTTACCAAACTGGCTAGACCAGAGTATGTACACTGGTACAGATAGCTCTTGACATACAGAATCCAGGACAGGATCAGTAATGGAAATAGCAATATCTTGAAAGTAGGTGTGGGGAGAAAAATAATTTATGAATCATCAAGAGTTTATGAGGGTGGGAGGGTTGGGGAAAAATCCATTTTCTTTTTAAGAGCCTTGTCCCTAGATTAAAAGATAATGTAGCTTAATAAAAAGAAAGGCACTGAAAATGACTAGATGTGCCTCAGGCTCCATAAACACAAAGGTTTGGTCCTGCCCTTCTTATTAATTATAAGTAGACTTATACATGCAAGTTTGGATGGGGGAAGGAGCTCATACCATGGGCTCAGTAAAAAGAAAATGTTTTGGAAATGATGGTAACCTATGTACAATATGCTTGATACCATTGATGTGTGGATTGTGATAAGAGCTGTAAGAGCCCCCAATAAAATAATTTATTAATACAAATAAAACAAAGAATATGGCAGAGAAAATTGGAAAATTTTTTAAATGAAAAATGTAGTACGATTAGTCTCTCTATGGGGAATTCAGATAGTCTGCATGGTCCTTTGCGACATTGTTCATTGTCACAGAGCAGGTTTACTGCCTGCTGTCAAACACAGCATCTATTTTGTTAAGTCGAAAGTGAAAATGTTCTTCTTCCAGGAAGACAGGACTTTGGGTAGTGGTTAAAGGGTGCTAGACAGACCTTATTCTTCAGCCACTGGAGGGCGCATTTCTTAGCCCTGGCTCCTCAAGCTAACTCCTCAGCTAACTCATCTATAGCCTTTGGAAATGGAAAGAAACCCAAATTCACTGCCATTGAGTTGACACCAACTCACAGTGATCCTTTAGGCAGAATAGAACGACTCCTGTGAGTTTCCAAGACTGCATGTCATCATGGGAGTAGAAGGTCTCCTCTTTCTCCCACAGAGTAGCGGGTGGCTTTGAGCGGCTGAGCTTGTAGTTCACAGTCCAATGTGCAACCTCCACACCACCAGAGCTTCTTAAAAGGAACCAGAGACATAGATAAACCAGAGATGTACGAATGGATTTGGGGGTCCCACTTAATTCTAACTCCAATCTATGAAGATCAGTTCTCCTGACATGCCCCGTTTGATGTTCGTTCTCATGAAAAGATCACTGAAGTTATGGGTGCTAGATGGGGCCCAGCTTTCAAGAACAATAGCATCTGGGATTTTAAAGACTTGTCTTTTAACAAGACATCATCTAAGTGAGACAGCAATGAAGTCTACATGAAAGAAGCACACCATCCTGTGTGACCCAAGGATTGCAAATGATACAATCCAAATCTGAAGGAGAGAATGGGATCAGAGTTTAAATTGTGACTACCTGATTTGCAGAGGGTCGTGGATGACAGTGGAAGCCCAAATTAATTCTACAGGTGACACAGATGGGTCAAAGTTGAGGAATGTGAATAGTCTTGTTATCAGACAGCATTACAGAGTTGACTATGGCAGATGTAGTTAGGTTAAAATGTCATATCCTATCATTTGATTTTCTTTTTGACCCATTGAAAATTTGCTCTATTTTTAAAAAGCTTTTGCTTTCTTTCCTGTTGACGCTTTACTCTGTCTTACTTTGTTATTGTTGTTAGGGTCTTTCCCCCCTTTTCATGTCTTTCTGTATATGTAATCCAAAATAGGTAAATCTATACACACGTAACTGAATTAATGGTCTCTTAGGGTTATGTCAGGGGAGCTGGGGGGGGATGGGAAACTAAGAACATTACAAGAGGAAAACGTACTCAAAATGATTTTGGTGATGATTTCACAACTCAATCCTATTTAACTATTAAATTGTGAATTATATATCAATTAAACTTTAAAATAATTCAGTTCTTAGAAAGGATGAACAAAATCGACAATTACTGGCAAACGTAATGAAGGGCAAGAAACAGAAGATGGAAACATCAAGAATTAGAGCTATAAAGGGCAGCATCATAGCAGATTCCAGTGAAAGAAAAAGGGAAATAACACAGTGCGATGAAAGACTGTGCTCCAACAAGTTCGATATTCTAGAAAAAAGGGACAAATATCTAGAAAGACGCCATCTACCAAAATTATTATTGACTGATGTAGAAAATCTCAACAGGCCCATAACAATACAAGAAACAGAGAAGTCCATCAAGAAACTTTCAAACAAGAAGGAAGGACCAAATAGCTTCAAAGGGGAATTCTACCAACTATTCAGTTAAGAGGCATCACCAATTCTACAGACTATTCTGAAATGGAGAACATCAGAGTCTCAAACTGACTCTGTGAAGTGAGCGAAGCAGTGAGACCACAACTAGACAAAGACCTCATAAAGAGAGAAAACTACCGACCACTATCCTTCATGAGCGTACGTGTAAAAATTCTCGAAAAATATTCTGGCCAGCATTGAGCTCAGAAGCAACACAGTCCACAAAGAAGAAGCACACCTGCCTATGTGACCATGAGGTGTCAAAGGGATCAGGAATCAGGCATCAAAGAACATAAAATCAAATCATTGTGTGCCCACCTTCCCATTGGGATCACTGAAGACAAATGTGTGCATAAGCAAATGTGGTGAAGAAAGCTGATGGTGCCTGACTATCAAAAGGTATAGCATCTGGAGTCTAAAAGACTTATAGATAAACAGGGGGCCCTGTATGAGCCAGGGTCAAAACAGGCAGCTCCCTGGACTGGGCAGCCTCCTGAACCAGGCAGCCCCTTGCACCCCTTTGCACCAGCCTCACAAAAAGGAGATGAACAACTTGCTGAACTCTGTAACCCCTGCCTCCAGCATCTCACAGAGCTTAGCTCCCCAGGTTGGGCACAGCCTCTACCTGGTAAAGGCACAGAGCTCCCCCTATACTATTCTGGGAAACAAGTTTTTAAGAAGAGATGATTTGCTCACAGGTCACCTCCCAAGCCAAAACTTGTAAACACAGCACAAGAAACCTCCACTTTCATCAGCCCACATGCCTGTGGCCCAAACCCTAGGTCTATCCCACCACCCCAATACCAGGTGTGGCTTCTCTGGCCTCTCAGGCCTCGGGACGGCCCAGGAGCTCAAGATGTTCTTGTCTCTCTCTGCTGTCCCTTCTCTTCCCAAAAGTCCTTCACGATCTCCAATAAAGCCTGCATATTTGCTTTTAATCCCTAACTGATCTCTGTCTCCTCTCTGTGGCTCCGACTTAACCTCTCAGGGCCATCTAGCTCAAAAGAAACAAAGTCCACATGGATGAAGCACACCAGTTTGTGTGACTGGTGTCTAGGGTACTAGGTATCAGGCATCAAGAAACTAAAAATTTTATTAATGTAAATAAGGGGGAATACAGGTTGGGGACCCAAAGTCCATTTAAGGTAAAGTGACCAGATGTCCCGCTTTTTAACAATTTGTCCATGTCCCTCAGCATTTTAAAATTAAAGCCATTACAATACTATTTTTGCATTCCATGAAAATTTTTGTTGCTCCATATAGACCAAATTTTTAATCAAGAGTCCCCCTCCCCGCCCCCTGCCCCCTGTCAATGGTGTCCCGCTTAAAATCTGGTCACGTTAATTTAAGGTAACAGACTTCTCCTTACAAAGGGGTTGCAGGGAGAAGACCAACTAGTTAGAGTTCAGTGTAGCAATGATGAAACATACAACTTTCCTCCTTCCCGCTATCACAATCCCAAATTTATCTTACAAATCCAGCTAGACCAGGGAATGTACACTGGCACAGATAGGAGCCAGAAACACGGGAAATCCAGGACAGATGATCCCTTCAGGGCCATCTGATGAGAGGGGCGATACCGGGAGGGTGGAGGAAGGGTGAGGTAGAAAGGGAAAACTGATTATAAGGATCTATATATAACCTCCTCCCCGAGGTACTGACAATGGGGAAGTGGGTGAAGGGAAACAGCTGACAGTATAAGATATGACAAAGTAATAAAAATTTATAAATTATCAAGGGTTTATGGGGGGAGTGGGGAGTGGGGAGGAAATGAGGAGCTGATGCCAAGGGCTTAGATGGAAAACAAATGTTATGAGAATGATGAGGGTGGCAGAAATGTTTGACACACAATGGACTTATGTAAAGATTATGATAAGTGTATGAGCCCCCAATAAAAGGATTTAAACCGCCAAAAAGGAAAGCAAAAAATTCTGGCCAATAAAATTCAACAGCATATTATTTTGGGTTTTTTGTTTTTGTTTTTTGGGCATCACTGCTCTCTGGTGGTGGGAGTAGGAGGCCCAGCTCCACTGCTGGAATTGAACCTCCGTCCCACAACCACTATGCCACCAGGGCTCAGCCCTTCAATAGCATATTAATAAAAAATTATTAACTATGATCAAGTGGGATTAATGCCAGGGAGACAAGTGTGGGCAACAGAATAATTTTTTCCAAGTTGTTTCCCCCAAATATGGGCCTAGCTTAAGCTGCTTGCTACAGGTGGCAGATGACTATACACTTGGGGGTCAACGGAAGAAGGTCAGGGGTTATTCTCTCTAAGGGTTACCAGCCATCTAGAGCAACAGGGCTGTATAGCCTGTCTCACTCTAAGGAGGGCCCACTCCCTTCTGATAAGGACAGTGGTAAACTACTTCCTTATAGGAGAGACAGGGAGATCAAGCCCACCCAAGGGTGCCCAAGGTAAGGTTGCCATATTGAGTCTGGGATCCGCCTTGTCACATTCATACCCCTAGTCCCTCCCCTTCTTGTCCCATGTACACCTCTAGCTCATTCCCTTCCTGTCATTGTATGTTCCCTTCTTGTTATGCTTATGCTTATTGTACATCCCCTTCCTGTGATGTGTTTGCCTATTTTATATTTCCTTCCTGTAATGTGTGGTTACCTGTGACCATGCTCACATAGTAGATTTAAACCTCGTGAGCAATAAACTCCCTCCCTTAGGCTCAGGGCCAGCTCTCTCCGGTAAGAACTCTGAGCTCCCTTCAGCTGGATCCATCTGGCCACTGGCTTCCCCTGGCGCTCTCCTGCTCCTCCCTGACTCTAGCTTCCCCCGACTTCTGGCTACCTGCCCACACTGTGCTTGCACCTGGTTGTTGAGATCATGGCCACTTGGGCGGTGAACATGCTACCATGAAATGTGTCTGACTCCATTATTTCTCTCGCTCATAATTTCTATGACTTTAAAATAATCTTTATCTGCTATTGCTGTACAATTGTGCCTACCAGACCCATGATGATATATAGAGGCTGGTCCTCTAACATACAAGGATATTCCAATATTAGAAAAAATAAACATAATCTACATAAACAAGACAAAGAATAAAAACCACATAATCAAATCAATAGAAGCATAAAAGGCAGCTGACAATATTCAATATCCATTTCTTTTTTTAATTGGGGGACTCTTATCATAATCCACATATACATCCATTGTGTCAAGCACATTTGTACATTTGTTGCCATCATTATTCTCAAAACATTTGCTTTCTACTTGAGCCCTTGGTATCAGCTCCTCATTTTCCCCCACCTTCCCACTCCCCCTCCCTCATGAACCCCTAATAATTTATAAATTATTATTTTGTCACATCTTACACTTTCTGACATCTCCTTTCACCCACCTTTCTCTTGTCCATCCCCCCAGAGAAGGGATTATGTGTAGATACTTATAATCAGTCCTCCTTTTCTATCCCACCTTCCCTCCCCCCTTCCAGTGTCACCACTCTCACCACTGGTCCTGAAGGGATCATCTGCCCTGGATTCCCTGTGTTTCCAGTTCCTATTTGTACCAGTGTACATCTTCTGGTCTAGCCAGATTTATAAGGTAGAATTGGGATCATGAGAGTGGGGAGTGAGGGGAAGCATTTAGGAACTAGAAGGAAGTTGTATATTTCATAGTTGCTACACTGCATCCTGACTGGCTCATCTCTTGCTGGCAATCCTTCTGTAAGGTCCATTTGCCTATAAATGGTCTTGGGTGCCCAATCTGTACTACCCCTCATTTACAATGATTTGATAGTTTTGTTCTTTGATACCAGATCTGATACCAGATGCCTTCAACACCTCGTGATCACACAGGCATTGGTGTGCTTCTTCCATGTAGGCTTTGTTGCTTCTCAGCTAGATGACCACTTGTTTACCCACCTTGTCTTCTGTGAGCCTGTGGGGAAAGTGAGCATCATTGAATGCCAGCTTAATAGAAGAAACTGTTCTTGCATTGAGGGAGTGCTTGAATAGAAGTCCAATGCTCACCTGCTACTAGACCTATAGATATATGCACATAGGTCTATTTATCCATCCTCATATATAAGTAAATTTGCAAATGCACATGCTTTTATTTCAACTTCTATAGGTGCCCTTTGTCTCCTACTTCTTTCCTCTATTCCCTTTTATTTTCCTCTCGTCCCTCTATCATCAACTTTTATTTAGGTTTCAATAATTCCTTTCAGCTACATTAGCCTTGCTCAAACCCTACCAGACGTCCTCCACCCTTCTCCCAATGGATTAGATCACTTGTTGTTCCCTTGCCCCTGGGTTTGTTAACACCACGTCCTTTCTCCCACCTCTCTCTCTCTCCCATGTACCGTCCCCCCACTACCACCGTTGATGCCATTGTTCCTCCTCAGGATTGTTTACTCAGCCTATCTTATCTAGATAGACCTGGGGAAATAATAACATGCACAAAAGCAAGACAGAGCAAAACAAAATAACAAAAGAAAACAGGATAACAACAAACCAATGACAAAAAAAGAAAAGCCTGTAAGTGGTTCAAGGGCTGTTTGTTGACCTTTAGGAGTGTTTTCTGGTCAAGTCTAATGGAATGCATGCCCTGGTCCCAAAGTCTATTTTTGGTACTCCCTAGGGACTTCCTTGATCTATAACCCTTGCTGTTCTGTTGTGCTCCCTTAGAGCTTTGTCTCTGGGGGTGGGGGGGTGGGGGTTCAGGTCCGGAACAATTCCCACACTGTGGCCTGTCAGGCTATGGGTCAGTGAGGGATGTCTTGTCTCATGGTGGGGCCAGTCATACAACATTAATTTCTTAAAGATCAAAAAACAGACTTGGAACTATTAATAAGCTCTTCTTTTTTGTTGCTTGTTATCTTGTTTTTCGTGTTTATTATTGCTTTTGCTTGTCTATCTAGATAAGTTAGGTAGGATAAGCAATCTGGAGAGGAAAACAATGTCACCAAAGGTTCAGCTAGGACAGGGGGGAGGGGGAGATGGGGGGAAGAAAGGGGAGAATCCTACAAACTCAGAGACAAGCAAACAACAAATGATCTAAAGTTGATGGTGAAGAGGGTGTAGGATGCCTGGTGAGGTTTGATCAAATGCAATGTAGCCAATGGGGATTAATGAAAGCTGAATGAAGGTCAAACATGATAGTAGGACAGAGGAAAGTAAAAGGAAACAGAGGAAAGAACTAGTAGTAAAGGATATTTACACAGGTCTAAATACAGGCATGTGTATATGTAAATATATTCATATAGGATGATGGAGAAATAGATCTGTGTGCATATATTTTATAGGTGTAGCATTAAGATAGAAGATGGACTTTGGGTCTCTACTCAAGTACTCCCTCAATGCACACTTTCTTCTATTAAACTGGCATTCCATGTTGCTTACTTTCCCAACACAATCGTTGAATACAAAGCAGGTGCACAAGCAAATGTGATGAAGAAAGCTGATGGTGCCCAGCTATCAAAAGATATAACATCTAGTGTCTTAAAAACTTGAAGATAAACAAGTGGCCATCTAGCTGAGAAACAACAAAGCCCACATGGAAGAAGCACATCAGTCTTTGTGATCACAAGGCAGCCATAGGATCAGGTATCAGGCATCAAAGAACAAAAAATCATATTGTGGATGAAGGAGAGTATGGTGTGGAAACCCAAATCCTATCTGTAGGTAACTGTACATCCCCTTACAGAAAAGTCTTAGGGAGGTGACGAGTCAGTCAGGGTGCAGTATAGCCTCGATAAAACATACAACTTTCCTCTAGTTCTTTAATGTTTTCTCCCCCTTCCCAACCCCCACCACTATCATGATCCCAATTCTACCTTACAAATCCAGCTAGACCAGAGGATGTACACTGGTACAGATAAGAGCTGGAAACACAGGGAATCCAGAACAGATAAATTCTTCAGGACCAATAATGAGAGTAGAGATGCCAGAAGGGTAAGGGAAAGGTGGGGGAGAAAGGAGGAACCAATCACAATGATCTGCATATAACCCCCTCCCTGGGGGGTGGACAACAGAAAAGTGGGTGAAGGAAGATATCTAAAACATGAAATAATTATAATGATTTATAAATTATCAAATATTGATGAGGGAAGGAGGAAAAATGAGGCTCAGGTAGAAAGAAAATGTTTTGAGAATGATAATGACAAAAAATGTACAAACATGCTTGACACAATGGATAGATGTACAGATTATGAAAAGAGTTGTATGAGCTTCCAATAAAATGACTAAAAAAATCATTTCTTAATCCAGATTCCAATAGCATTTACTACTCTAATAAAAATCTAATCACTAATTTTATGTGAAAAAGAAAGAGATCCAAAATAGCCAAAACAATGTTGAAAAAAATGAATAAAATTGAAAACATGTCACTTCATGATTTCAAAATACACTACATAACTACAGTAATCAAAAGAGCTTGATACTGGTTCAACAATAGACATATAGACCAGTAAAAAAGAATTTAGAACTCAGAAATAATTGCATGTATCAATGGGCAGCTGACAAAAGGCGAAAGAGTCCTCAATGGAGAAAGCAGTCTTTTCAGGAAATCGTGCTTTCAAATGAGATGACATATGCAGAATAATGAAACCATACCTGTGTCTCATAGCATACACCAACTCAATATGGAAGTAAGGACTTCAATGTTGCAGCTCAAACCATAAAGCTCTTAGAAGCAAACTTTAGGGTAAAACTATACGTGCTAGTTCCTAACATACTATAATAACACAAATATAATTAAAAATGCAAGATTAGCAGAAGAAAAAGTAGATGTGTGGAATCACAATTAAATATTTATGGTTATCAAAATACTTCAATCCAAAAAATAAAAAGACAACTTGAAGATTGGGGAAAAATATTTAGGAACAGCATGTCTCAAAAGTGTTGAATCTCTAAAACATATAGAAAACCCCAACTACTCAAAAACATTAAAAAGACCTTTTTAAAAATGGGTTGAATGAAAAAAAATGGATTGAATGGACATAAAACGTGCAAATCAAAATAATAATGTGAAGAGATGCAAATCAAACAATAATGAGACATCATTTCACCCCTGCAAATTTGACAATGATCACAAAAACATGCTGACAAAGATGGTGTAGGGGGTGGAATTGGAACCCTTCCATTGCGAGTGGGACCACAAAATGGTGCAACTATGGAAAACCATATAGCAATTCCTCAAAAACTAGAAATAGATAGTCTTCACAATCCAGCAATCACACGCCTAATAGAAGTGACACAAACAGATTTATATATATATATATATATATATATATATATATATATATATATATATATATATATTCATTACAGCACTAGTCACAGTAGCAAAAAGTGACAACAATGTACTTGTGCATCATGGGTAAATGGATAAGAAGAATGTGACACATACACACAATAGAATATGATGCAACTATGAAAAGTAACATGAGGACCTGAAACATAACTTGGATGAATTTAGAAGGCATTATGTTGAGTAAAGCAAAGCAATCACAGAAGAAATACTGCAAAGTTACATGGATAAAAAGACAAAAATGCATATATATATATATATATATATATATATATATATACCCATGTTTATTGGTAGTTGACAGGGAGAATTGAGTGAGTGAGAGAGGGGGCATAGATATTTGCTCTTTCGGGTGATGAGAAAAGTAACATTGTATATTGTGAATTGTGAATTGTATATTGTGTATATTGTGAATTATAAACAGTTCGATCAAGGTAAAGAACGTCACTAAGAAGTACATACAGATACACAAAGAATATTTTTGGTAAATACTAGAAAATAAGTAATTAACCAAAAGAAGCAAAAATTCTTGTGGAATTGCTATGTGCACATAAAGCATATAAAGCTATATGCATTCGACAAAGAAAAAGGATTTCATCTTGCTAGACTCCGCAATCAACACTCAAGGAAGCAGTGGTCAAGAGATGGACCCAAACATCGCCTCGGGTAAATCTGCTACACAAAACCTTCTTGAAGTGTTGGAAAACAGGGATATTATTTTGAGGACTAAGGTGTGCCTGACCCAAACCATGGTATTTTCAAACATCTCCCATGTATATGAAAGATAGACATTGAATAAAGAAGACTGAAGAAGAAAATTTGATGCATTTAAGTGATGCCACCGTCAAAGAATATTGAAAGAAACATGGACTGCCCAAAGAGCAAATAAATCTGTCTTGGAAAAAATACAATCAGAATGCTCCTTAGAGCAGGGATTCTCAGTGTTCCTAATGTCTTGACCCCTTAATACAGTCCTTCATGTTGTGGTGACGCCCCCACCCATAACATTATTTTCATTACTACTTTGCCACTGTCATTTTGCTACTGTTATGAATTGTAATGTAAATATCTGGTATGTGGGATGTATTTTCATTGTCATAAATTGAACATAATTAAAGCATAGTGAATCAGAGAACAATATGCAATTATATGTTGTGAAATATTTATTTTTAGTTACAAATAATTGAAATTTTGTCTTGAATCATGGTGCAGCATGGGTAACAGGCTTCACGCAGGGTACTTCTATGTGGGCGGACCCACCTGGAGGTGGGTAGAGGAGTGGTGTCTCCATTCCTAAGACCATCAGAAATATGTGTTTCTCTGATGGCCTCAGGTGACCCCTGTTGTTCGACCCCAAAAGGGGCCGTGATCCCCAGCTTAAGGAGCACTGCCTTAGAGGTAAGGATGGTGAGATTCCATCTCACATACTTCGGACATGTCAGGCGAGACCAGTCCCTAGAAAAGGACATCATGCTTGGTAGAAGTGTAGTGAGAGACAGGAAGGCCTTCAACAAGTTGAATGAACACAGTGGGTGCCATCATGGGTTCATACATAAGAACAACTGTGGGGATGACACAGACAGGGTAGTGTTTGTGTTCTGTTGTGCACAAGGTGCTATGCTGGACCCACCAACATGAAAGTAACAACAACAACAGGTCTAGATACCGGTAACCATGTATATTCACATATACACATGTGTGCATGCCTTTTCATATATATATATATATATATATCTTTATTTATTTAATAAAGCACAGAGAGAGCAGTTACAAATATTTCTTAGAGGTAAAAAGAACACCTCTTAGGATTGAATTTCTGAGTTTAAAACAGCCCAGTCAACTGGCATAATATAGTTCTCCGTTCTACTGGGTTCTTAAAAACTTGAGAATGGGTACCAAAGATACAACTGCCAGTTTTCTGTTGGCCGGAGCAAAAGAAAAAGAGGACAAGACACAAAGAAGATAATCCACAGACCTCAGTCTACAGAAATCATGGCCTCATCTACCCTGAGACCAAAAGAACCCAGCGGTTCCTGGATATGATTAAGGACCACCCTGATTCTGAGAGAATGGGAGAAAAATGTGGAACAGATCTCCAGTTCTTAAACTGCCTAGACATACTAGGTTAGTTGCACTAGGCACTCCCTGAGCTTATTGCTCTGAGATAGTCCATAAATGTTGACCAGAAACAAACCTCCTGCTGGCTCCTGTTAACTAAATATGGTAGAAGGTTGGCTTTAAAAAAAAAAAAAGAAGAAAAAACATTTACATCTGTAAATGTACTTTATTAAAGTGGTAATCCATTCTCTCTTACTTCCAAGTGTGCTGTTATGCATTTTGTCAAGTACCAAAACAAAGGCACTTTAATAAATTTTATATAAAGCCATCTTGTAAACCAATCACCTTTTCCCAAGATAAATGCCTTAAAAAGCAATCTATATTGTGCAAATTTAGAGAAGGGACACAATTATCTTGGCATATACAAATATCAAATCCATATACAAATGAGAGTTGATCACATTACCAAACAACTTGTACAACCAGCTGTAATATTAATTTCAAGAATTACTCTCAGAAAGCTGAATGAGTATTTTGTAAACTTTTAAAAAAGCAGACAATATTGCTGAAACTGGCATGTGATATAGAAAAGGATTACTGTTATATGTATTCTAGCACAATTTTTCTCATTAGAGTCAGGCAAAGCCATTGATGTGAAGTTTTCATTTCATTCATTATGAAAAGCTTATGCTAATGAAGAGTGGCTTTAATTTTTGCTTCTGGTTTTCATAATAAGAAATACTCTATGTGAGATAAAATTGTCATCTCTAAAGCAGCGATGAAAGGGTCACAGGCTGGCTGGTGGGGCACACAGCTCACTCCCTGTGAGACATGTTTGCAGGTAAGAGGCATGGTGCTCTGCTAGAACCCTGGAGCTGAAGGAGCCCTGTGGAGACCTCTGCCAATGCTGAGATGCGATCACCACCCATGGATACTGCTGATGAACCTTGAACCCTGGAAATGAGGAACCATGGGGAGACCCCTGCCAGCACTGGGACACCTCTACTGCACATGCTTCATGAGTCGGAAGGAGACTTTATAGACTGGTATCAGACATGTGGGCTAATATAGCACTTATGACTTTGGACTGGACTGGGTTGGGATGCTTTCTCAATATTCCATTCCTCTTATATATAAACTTTCCCCTTATATCCATATGCCTGTCTATGGATTTGTTTCTCTAGTCTACACTGGCTTCTCTGCCATCTCTGTGTACAGACCTGAAAGCCCACTGCACTGCCTCGCCCTGGTGGTGGTTCTGCTGTCACTTCTCTGCCACTGCGTCTTCACAGTTGTGGTGTCGAGCCACCCTGTGGGGCCACAGCTCTCTGGGCTCCTGAATCGAAAAGGTTCTTCCAGGGCAGGGAGCGGTCTCCTGTTGGCTCTCCTTCCCGGGAGTCCATGCCTGGTTTCTCTCTATCTCTAACACACTGCCATCCAGTCAACCCGGGCCCAGGGCAACTTTACAGCACAGGGTAGAAATCCTAGAGAGGAAATCCCTGTCTTTCTCCCGAGGAGCAGATGGGGGCTTTGAACTGCCTTCTTTGTGGTTAGCCGCCCAACTGTTACCAGGACACCACCAGAGCCCTCAAGATAGCAATGACAGAGCCGCGACAGGAAAGGGGACACTACCCCTGTTGGTACAACTCCCGCCTCAGACCCCTGGTTTTGTTTGCTCCTTCTGGCTACAGGCAACAGGTGATCTCTCCTGCCTTTCCTCAAAGGCCAGCGGAGTCCCTCCATCCTGGGAGCCCCGGGCTCCCATGGCTGAGTGCGGAGGGCAGGCGCCCACGGAAGCCAGCATCAATTGGGCTTGTCCTTGTGGAGTCTGTCCTCGCTTCCTCGCCCTGGCGCTGGGGCCGGGGCCGTCGCTGTCTAGGCCTGGGCGGGGCCGGCCCTGCTGGGCGCCCCACTTCCCGCGCTGGTCAGGTCACACAAACACACAACCTCCCTGGGAGCTCTCGGCCATTCTGCTCTGGGCGCCACCGGACCCTAGGAAGTTTATCCCCCTAGAAGCTGCACCGTCCAGCCCAGCCCAGCCCCGCTCCAGGACAATGTCAGGAATCAACCACTTGGCCCAACTCCAGGTGTTTTCCTACCCGGAACCCCAGGTCACGTCCACCGGGCTCAGGAGTGCAGCAAGGTCAGGGGCCTGGCACACCAGGGGTCTTCCTGCATTCCTTAACGGCATTCCCAAGCCCAGCAGCCTCCAAGCCTTATTAATGTTTAAAGAAAAGGACAGAGAAGCTGGCAAAGTAGTTCCATTCCTGACCAGCACGGTGCACGCATGCGTGGGGACAGGGGTGGGGCGGGGACACAGGGCCGTTCTCAATGGTCAGCAGCTGGCTTGGCTCTCTGAGGCAATAGGGGAAAGGACACGGGCTGCTGTGGGAAAGCCTTGATTTCCTGGTTCCACACTGACCAGGGGGATTTACTTACAGTGCATGACTTGACCTCCTTGAGTGCCACCTTCCTGTTTCTAAAATTCCAGGATTGTTGTCATGACCCCACACAATGCCACTCATGGCAAGTCCATGCGCCAGAGGCCGGTTTTCCGCCGGCGGCAGATCCCCAGACCTGACTGCCTGGGTGCCTCAGCGCTGGTTGGCCCCACCAGCGTTTCTGAGTGCGGTAGTCAGCTGTACAACGAGTACCAGGATTAACCAAACAGAGTTGCTGTGTAGACGGAGAAAATAAAGCCCTTGCGGTGTCTAGCATGGCCTCTAGCACATAGCAGGATTCAACAGGCAGTTTCCGCCTTCCACATAGAAGAAAGGGGGCTAAACCCTGCCTCCCCTGTTCCACAGCACTGTTCATCTCTGTCCCATTGCTGTGGCCCTTTCCTCGGTACCCCCACCCCCCCACCCCCCACCGCAGGCAGCCCTAGGGCCCGCCTTGCCCAGGGGACACAGGCTTGCTCCTGTTTCTGCCTGGGACGCTAGTATTCAAGTTCTGAAAACTTCTAAATAAAAGAGGGGTCTACTGAAAATATAAGCAAGTCATATTAGGAAACAGTAAATTTTGCAGAGTTAAATTAGCCACTCCACTGGGGCAGAGAGTAACGAGGTCTTAAACAGGCCAACAGCACGGGCAGCTGCGGCACAGCTAAAGCGCTCTCTGCAGGCAATCAGGATTGTGAAGGTGGGCTATGTGGAAAGTGGGGCTTTGTCCTGGATAGCTCATTACAGGGATGTGGCTGGCAAGAATTCATTCAGGCTTTTTTTTTTTGGGGGGGGGGGCATCACTGCTCTCCTCGGTCCCAGTGGGCCGCAATCCTGGGGGCTCAGCCCTCATTCAGGCTTTTCTGATAATTGCCCGTCCCCAACTGCTCATGGATGTAGCTGTTTCCTGGAACGTGTGGGAAGAAAAAAAGATTCTAACATACCATACTTACAAATGTACCCAGTTGAATCACTCTTGGTCTCTTGACGTGAGTTCAAGGCAAAGAGAAAGGACCACAAAGCCATAGAATGCTGAAGGGTCTTTCTGCTGGAACTGAGTATATTATAGACTTACACTCAGGCTTTATTGGGACAGCTCAGTGATCAAAAAAAGTTGCCTCTGGTGGCCAGGTCTGGAACGTTCACTCTTTCCGGGTCTTACCTACATCACTCAAACTGCTTCAGCTCTGGGGGTGGAGATGCCAGAAGCGGCACAAACCCTCCTGACATCACAGCTCCCTGCAGTTACAACTCCCTTTAGACCTGGCCTGTGCTCAGCCAGTACTTTCAACTTTCCCTTATCTGCAGTGCACAGCTGTGAGTCTTTCCACCCTGGCCCCACAAACAAAGCAAACTCTCATGAGGGCGCATGTGCCAATAAGGGAAGAGAGTCTTATTCATTTCCCTAAGTCAGTAAGAAGCTTTGCCAGCCCTAAATCAAGGTTTTGTAGATGAAGCATTCTGAAAAGTCCTATGGGTCCTATTGAAAAAGGATTTAGCATCATGCTAAGTTGAGTGTAAACGCATCAAACAATTTTCGACTCACAGGATTAACCCTGAAACCTGGTTGGACTTGTTTGGGTTCATTGGGATCAATATTTGAGCCACCTGAACGCTTCTCCCCTGTCATCTGCCAGTGTTTGCAAATCCAAAGAGATGAAGCAGGCTCACTGATAGAGCCTGTCTACCTCTGTCTTTAACCTGTGCTCATGTAGGAGTGTTCATGTGGGGTAATGTTCATGGGAGTATTCACGTGAGGACGTTCTCATGCAGAGAGGGTACCGTAAAGCAAAATGGTAGTCTGCTTGAAATTAAAATTAAAAGGTTTGTATTGAGAAGTAAGGCAATTTGCAAACTGGGAACCATATAGTCTAAGGCAGGGGTTCTCAACCTTCCTAATGCTGTGACCCTTCATATACAGTTTCACATTGATTTCCCTTGCTACTTCCTAACTGTGATTTTGCTACTGCTATGAATTGGGTGACCCTTGTGAAAGGGTCCTTCGACACCCCCCCCCCAAAAGGGTTTGCTACCCACAGGTTGAGAATGACTGGTCTAGAGGCTATTGTGCTAAGTGACCCCAAAAAAGAGAGCTCAGGGAACATTTATAAGAAAATAGAAGGAACTTCAGCAGACATTCTGTGATTGGTTGACATGTATATAATAGTTACAAAATTGGGTGATGGTAGGTACAACTGATTGATAGGAGATTATTTAAATTGTTCAAATTCACGAAATTGAGTATATCTGGTCTTAAAATAAGAATGGAATCTCCTTCGTGAATGCAGGGAGGACAGTGTAAGGTTTATTTTAAGTATTTGTGCCAAGAATTGTTTTTGACCCAACTTTCTAAGAAAGTTGAAGCTCTTAAGAAAGCGAAATTACCCATGGAAGAAGCACACCATGAGGTATGACCATGAGGTATCGAAGGGATCCAGTATCTGGCATCAAAGAACTAAAAATTATAAATGAGGGGTAGTGCAGATTGGAGACCCCAAAGCCCATCAATAGGGGAAGTGACATTCCCTTACAGTGGGGTTGCAGGGAGGAGATTAGCCAGTCAAGGTACAGAGTAGTAACAGTGAAATATGCAACTTTCCTCTAGTTCTTAAATGCTTCCTCCCAATTCTACCTCACAAATTCAGCTAGACCAAGAAATGTATACTGGAGTCGGAAACATGCGGAATTCAGGACAGATGATCCCTTCAGGACTAGTGATGTAGTGATACCAGAAGGGTGGAGGGAAGGTGGAGTAGAAAGGGGAAACCAATTTCAGGGATCTACATATAACCTCCTCTCGGGGCTATGGACAACAGGGAAGTGAGTAAATGGGGTACATCAGACAGTGTACAATACGAAAAAGTAATAACAATTTGTAACTTATTAAGGGTTCATGGGGGTGGTGGGGAAATATGGGGAGCTGGTACTGGGGACCTAAGTGGAGGGAGGATGTTTTGAGAGTGATGATGGTAACAAGTGTGCAAATGTGGCCTGCATACAACTGATGTCTGTATAGATTGTGATGGGAATTGTATGAGCCGCCAATAAAATGATTTATTAAAAAAAGGAGGGGGAAAGAGGAGCTTATACCAAAGACTCAAGCAGAAAATATTTGGAAATGAAGATGGCAACATGTGTACAAATATGCTTGATACGAATGATGTATGGAAGGTTATAAGAGTTGTAAGTGCCTCCAATAAAATCACTGGAAAAAAAAATACCATTTCTAATAGAGAAGTTTATAAATCATCCTCCTGACACATAAGATAATTCTATTGATTCTAATTTTGCCAATGGAATAGAATGTAAAGCACTGTTGAGGAAAGAAAACTATACACGTATAGACCAGCTTCACACTGAGATACATGGATTGTTGATTTGCACAGATTAAGCTCTCAAGTGACTGGACATTATTTACTCTAACAAGGGCAACTGGTGATAGGGCAAAGCTTTCACAGGGGCAGCATCATGCCCAAGTCTAGTATATGTAATAATAAAGCAAGTAGGGCATTTGAATAGTAAATAGGTGGTAGTCCTGGGCCACCATTCATTGGGCACCTGCAAAGCATGAGATCCAAACCATAGGTCAATGATCACTAATGCCATAACCTTGGAATAGCAGGCATCTGCTTTTTCTCAGACTAGGCTGCTTCAGCCAGAAGGCTAAGGGAGTGTGCCAGTTCTTTAAATCTGCTGCAGGTGAGTTTGAGGTAAGTCTGCGTTCACTGAGCCTTCAATGAGTAGAATTTCCACATCAAATCTTGCTGTAATTTATGATAACTTGATCTCCCTTTTGACTCATTTGAAGGCTATTTCAGTTAATATTTTCGGCTTCCCTTTTGATTGAGGTATTTGTTTTGTCTAGTTATTGTTGGTGGTGTTGGTTTTTCGGATATGTTTTTCTAGTTGCTTCCTGTTTGTGGTTTGTGTGACTTTCTGTATCCAAGAGGAGTAGATATGTAGAGACAATGACTGAACTGATAATCATCTAGGGGCATGGCGGGAGGGGTGTGGCTCTCATCTAATCTGGTGTCAATTTGAAGATGAAGAGTGTAGGGGTGGAGTCTAGCCTGTCAATCTGGAGATAGCCAATGAGACTTCTGTGTGGGCGTGGCCTTCTCCGGAGAATTCTGGGGAATGTGGTCATTGCTTCTTGGAGGGAGGGGGGAGACACTATCTCTCAGTTCCCTTCCTTAGAGACTTTCTATTGACAAGGCTCGCTGCCTGAGAGACTCGACTGACAAGGCTGGCTCCCTGAGAGACATCCCTGAGGAGAAGTCACATGGGCCCACCCTGATGCAGCCCTGCCTGGATGCGCCCTGCCAGCACTGAGATGTTTACAACGTCATGGGATCCAAAGACTTTCTACCCACTGGCCTGCGATCTTTTACATGCGGCATCATTGCATGTGTTTTGTGAGTCTGAAGAGGACTTTGAAGAAAGGTATCAGACATACGGACAAATATCAAACGGATGGATTTGATCTGGATGGAGCTGGGATGTTTTTCTCCATCTTCATTTCCTCTTGTTTGTAAGCTTCTTTCCTATTCCCATCTGTGTGTTCATGAATTTGTTTCTCTGGTCTACCCAGACTAACACAAGAGGGGGGTGGGAACTAACAACAGCGAGTATGGGATAGAAAATGTTCCAAAATTGATTGTGATGATGATTGTACGGATCTTCTTAATATGATGGAACAATTGAATTGTATGCTCTGTGAAGTATATGCAAATAAAACTATGTTATGAGAAAAGTTATATGCATATTACTTTCTGGAATTCTTTGCCAAGTCATTTCTTGGGGTACAGTGAAGAATTACAAGAATGGTAAGTTATAGCCGAAGCAAAGGCCACTTTGGATGCAAGATGGAGTTTTTGATCTCACCTTAGCACAACTACCATCTCCTTTCTAGACTCCTAAGTTAATATGAGGTGCTCTTATTCAAGAGTGTTCCTGGGTGACTTAGGCTGGTCTCTCAAAAAGCAAAACATGTGAAACCTAATCATGCATATACACAGAGAGGTTTATATTGAGGAAATGACTCACCTCGTTTTCTAAAACCGAACTCACTGCCATCAAGCCATTACTGATTCATACCAATCCCCCATGTGGATCCTAGTGCATAAGCATGACACCAGCAGACTTCCTACCACGCAGTTTTAGAGATGAGTAAGTTTCAAGTCTCTGAGTCAGATGTCAGGCTGGAGACTTCTTCGGACACATAATTTCAAGGGGTGAGGAATATAAGTTCCAAAGGTCATATGATGAGCTTTTGGCTACAAAGGCAAAGGTCAACAGATAAGATGGCAGGTTGTTTATGACTCCCAGAATCAAAAAGCAGTGTGCCAGGCCACGCAGAGACCAGAGATGAGATGAGGAATCAGATGCAGGACCCAAACCCAGTAAAAATCAAGCCAGCTTTTTCACAGAATACACTTATATTGAAAGCAGGTCACAGACCTGAGGCAATTTCATCATGGAGGATGACTAGGTTTTTACTGCCAACCCACTAAGAATCCTGGCCCAGTCAAGTTAGCATCACACCTTAACCACCACTCTGGAGATGCTGATGTCAAGTCTTGATGTGAGACGTCGAGGGACCGGTGTTCAGGTTGGGGGTGTCTTAAGTGTAGGGAGTGGACACCGCACAGCAACTGCTCTCAAGGGCAAATCTCTTGGTCAGGCTCCTCTCAGAAGCTTCTCTCTGTTTCCTCCTCTGAGATGGAAATGGCCTTCCTTGTCTATAGAAGGGACACTGTCTCTCTCAGCAGCATTGAGTTTTGAGTTCTAGACCAATAGAACCTGGCAGACAAGGCTGACAAAGAACAGGGGACCTTGAGTGGCCTTAGGACACCAGGTTATACAAGGCCTAAGACACTTTGCTCACCTGTCGACATGGAGCCGGTATTGACTCTGACCTTCAATTGGTCAACGTGTCATTAGCCCCAGCATCATGAACACCACTCTCAGTACCTAAAACACAGGGGACATTCCCTTCTCACCAAACTTCGCAGTGCATGTGGCTGTTCTTTTGTCTCGAAAGGCTAATGAGACAGTCTTGTCAGTCCTGTTTTGCTATATTGATTTGTTAATTTTCTAACCTCTACATGAAATGTTCCTTAGCAGCTAGGATAGCGAGACTTCATCTTATCTCCCATACCCATATCAGGAGAAACCAGTCCCTAGAGCAGGGCATGGTGCTTGGTCAAATCCATGGGCAGAAGCAGAGAGGAATGCCCTTAATACAATTCAAGTGGCTGCAACCATGCGCTCAGGCATCAGAGCAGTTGTGAGGTTGGCACAGGATCCTGCAGTGCTGTGTTCTGTTTTGTGCAAGATCATTATAAGTCAGAACCTGTAATGGACCCCTGTTGCTTTCGTAGTAAATTATACGTCGGGGGCTAACCTCAAGATCAACTGTTTGAAACCACCAGCAGTTCCTTGGGAGAAAGACGAGGCTTTTTACTCTCGTGGGGATTGAGAGTCTCCAAAACCCATGGGGGCAGTTGTATCCTGACATAGGATTGCTATGGGCAGGCATCAGCTCGAAGGCAGTAAGTCTGGTGAGTTTTGGGTTCATTGGTTTTTGAGACAAAACTGAAACAGAAAGACTTCACCCCTAACATCCTGTTGTGGACTCTGTTCAGGAAAAAAAAAAAAGAAAGAAAGAAAAAAAGTGGACTCTCTTTCTCTTTCAGTCAAAGATTCAAAAGTTGAAATCTTTTCCCGGTTTGGGTCCCGCTACAAAATCCAATTGGTATTTGGCTGGTATCATTTGTTTTGCCTTGTTTTTCTCCCATAAAAGGTCTCCTTTTCCTCCCTTGATTTTTTAGAGTATTAAAAATCACATTTGGAAGCTTCAGGAATGTATGCATAACTAAGTAAAACAACTCCTACTTCCTGAGTCAGAGAGCCACTTCTAACAGTTTGACAAATTGCTTTCCTCTTTTTGAAAACATTCCTGTTGATTGAAACAAAACAAAGCAAAGCTTTGAGGTCTAGTTCTCAATAGAGAAAAAGACAAAGAAAACTTTACTAAGGTTGTCTTGTAGGAGAGAACCTGCCGTAGGAGTAAGAGGAGCACAGTCGTGACCTTCTCAGCATCTCACTGATCTTGCTACCAGCAGATTAAGTCCAGGATTACTGTTGCTGTTTTCACCATAGACAGAGACCAGGTTGATTAAAAGTTGTAAACTTATCTCGACAAGTGCTTGACACAGAAAACAGTGGAGCTTGCTACCTCCGAAACTGCTTCAAAGATTCAGTGAAGATGAAGCAAATTATATACTCTAAACTTGGTGGCAAACTCAAAGGAATGTTCAACAAATTTGTTAGGATGATTTGTTAGCTCTTCACACAATGAGACAAAAGAGGCCTGGTTCTTAGGGAACGGAACAGCCCTAGGCCTGTCACTCCCTAAGGCCTCAGAACCCATTGTTTGTCTAAATGGCCCTGCCTGCGCAGAAGATTCTGTTTGACTCAACTTGCTGATCTCGTTTAAAAGGAATTTATTTTTAAAGTGGGGGTGGGGGCTGTTACCTTTTAAGTTTTAGCAAACGAAGTCTTAACAGATCTTAAAGTCTATCACCTTTCCAGGATTTGATTAGCAACAGGCTAGCTCTTATATCCCCCTCAATCACCCTGACACTTGCCTACTGCCATGACAAGAAGTGTCTATAGGAATAAGTTTTCCAAACTCCCCCAGTGCCCTAAGTAATGAACCTTGAAAACCAACAGGAGGTCTTGTTGACACCAGAAATGGGTCATGGTGATTTCTGGGGAGAATGTATGCAGTTAATTTGCCCAGAAAGTCTGTGGTGGGAATATATATATATATATATGTGTGTATATATATATATATATATATATATAAACTTGTGACTCATTTGTAACCCCTATCTCTCCTGTATAAAAACCTTTCTTCTCAGTTTCAGGCATTGGAGCATTTGGTAAGTTGACCCCAGCATGAACTTTCGTAAAACCAACATTAAGGACTTTAGGGGTCGCTGTTTTAGGGAGTGCTGAAAACCGTTTGTTCCCCCACTTACACATAAGAAAATACAACTCTTCTGTCTTCTCACTATGGATTGGATTTGCACGGCAGAGACAAGGACTTGATGGTAACTTGGTGACAACATTTAGGTTCAGTGGTCACCAGGCATGGTGCTAAGCAGGACCACCTTCAGGGGCAGGAGGGAAAGCAGGCAACGGTGTGGTTTCCTATTCTCTTGACATTTGAGCTACAGGCCTTATGTGGTCACTTTATCCTGGGCTTCATGGATCCTGGTGCCACGAGTGGGCTTGACTATAGAAAATCCCTGAGGCAGATGGTTGGGCAACTCACTTTCATTCCACTTAGTATACCTGTTAGCTTCCAACGAATTAAACATACAGGAGGAAAATGTAACGCTGCCATGTGTGAGAGATTAGAGTCAGCTCAACTCCTCTCCAGTTTCATCCGTCATGTGCTTCTTCTTCTGACTGCAACTACCCAGAGCGATGTACTAAGGGCATAAAGTAGCAGACTGCCAAGCCTGCCCAAGATTTCAGAGACTCGCACCATCCTTGGGAATCTCCAGGGATCCTTCACTTTTGACACACTGGTCAGAGATATGGGGGTTCCAGTTGTCAGTTTGCCATTGTGGTGGATTGTGTGTTGCTGTGATGCTGGAAACTCTTTCACTGGTATTTCAAATACCAGCAGGGGCACCCAAAGGGAAAAGATTTCAGCAGCGCTTCCAGACCAAGAGCAGATTATGAAGAAGAAACAGACTGTCCACCTCTAAAGCAGCAGCCGCTAAAACCATATAGATAGCATCGAAACATTGTCAGACACTGAAAACCTCACAAACAGAAGGCCATTGTCAGAGATGGTGCCAGAAGATAAGCCCATCAGGCCGGAAGACACTCTGAATGTGACTGTGGAAGGGCTGCCTGGCCAGAGCAGAGTTGACTTTAATGGGACATGTGGAGGAAAGCCTGTAGGAATAAAGCCTGTGGGACCTTCATTTGCTGAGGGGCCATGACTCAAAATTAGAAGAAACAGCTACAAATATCAATAAATAACCAGAACTTGGAATA
>PVJH01028838.1:0-26820 GCA_004026705.1 Nesogale talazaci | reverse complement strand
GCAAAGCCAAACAATTCTTCCTCTTGAATAAGCCAATGCAGTTTGCATAAGGAGGAGGAGGAAGAGGAGGAGGAGGAGGAGGAGGAGGGGAGGAGAGAGAGAGAACAGAACAGAACAGTGGAGGGGAGGAGAGGAGAGGAAAAGAGAGGAGAGGGGAGGGGAGATATATTTCTGTGACAAACAATTTCAGTCACAGCTGGGTGAGGCTTACAGCAAAACGACCGGGAGCAGAGACGGAGAGGGTTAGAGGGCACCCTACCTACAGTAGACCTACTGCATGCCAGGCAGCCTGTTAAGGGCTTCACTTACAGTCATTCCACTTTGGCAGTTAGATTTTTTCTGTCAACTGGCACTGTTGAGGGGTGGAGTCCAACTTGTCAATCAGATCGCAGCCTGATGATGCTTCCTGGGAGGTGTGGCCTTTTAATAAGAGACCCTGGAGGCCTGTTCTCTCCACCACCCCCCTCCTTTGCCCTCCTGCTTCCTAGAAGTCTATGCTTACTCCCAGGGTGGCCACATACAGGTTGCCCCGGGCTGAGAGCTATCTGTGCGCTGCCATGTTTCCACTGACCTGGGATCCAAGCAGCTCTGCACCCAGCAGCCTGTGATGGTCCTGTAGCCCGCTGCACCTTTCTGCGTCATCAGTCTGCAGCGGTGTGAGTTTGAAGAGGGCTCCTGCTAGCCTCCAACCCGTAGACTTAAGTGGAACAGGGTTGGGCTGCCTTCTTGACAGAACATTCTTCCTTGTACAGAGACGAGTGCCCTGGCTTCATTTTTCTAGACAACCCAACCTAGCACACGCCACCTTACATCTTAATGAAAAGGTACCGTTTCTCCCCTTGAGATAGGAGGACCTCCAGACCTGCTAGCCCCGGAATCATAGGACTCAGGCATAAATGGGTCAGGCTCCCCCTGAATTGATACATTCTATTCCAAGGAGGAAGCCAGAAACAGAAGGAAAAGTCAAAATGCAAAACTACCCTGTCTGCCACAGGAAACTTGCAACACCCAGAACAAGAAGGCAGCCCTGCTGACCTTTCCCTCGGCTCCCACTGAGCCGGCTCCTTACTCTCCTCCCGGTCTCGCTGCTACTGTTGGGTAGCTTTCAGCCTGCGGCGACATTCTACAAAGCAGAATGAAATGCACTGTGTGTCCTCATCTCTGGCAGCACACTTGAGTCCACTGTTGCAGCTATTGGGGCAAACCTTCCCACTGAGGGGTTCCCCTGTCCTCCCCACTGAGGGGCTCCCCTCCCTGGTCCTCTAGGTCACCAAATATGATGCTCTTCTCCAGTCAATGATCCTTTCTGGTGAAGTGTGCAAAGCAAGCCTAGCAGACAATGAGGTGATGTTCAAGAGCAGAGCACTGTTTCTTCCGCTCAATAGACGCTCTTGTAAAATTGAACACCAAGGGTGCCTTTGCCGATAATTGAAATAACCATTGGTCACCACAATACAACAAACTGGCAGGAAGGAATATTCATGCCCCCAATTCCACAGGAAATTGAGGACTGAAGAGGACAATGACCCCCATAAAAGTTAGGATTGGGTCTCCCTAACCCTCACCCTAACTCAAATAGACTCAAGGGCAGTGAGTTTTGTGGGTTTGATGCCAAATACTCTAAACTTCAGACCTCTTTGCTCTCCTACCCAATTAATGGCAGATCAAATCCTATGTTCAGGATACTGGACTATGTTTCTATCCCTCCTCAGGAACACCATGTGGTCGTGTGGACATGTGTTGGGAAAAGCCAGTGGAAGGGGCAGCACCTTTCTGTAGCCTTCAGAAGATAACAAGTGGTGAAAGGAGTCTTAGGAAAAAGACAAAATCATCTAGTGCCTCCCTCCCAACATACATCAATGCACCTCCCAACAATGCAGCCCTGAGAGAATGCGCAGGGAGTGGAATGCAATCCCCCATTGAAGTACTCTGGCCTCCTGAGAAGTGTGATGGGTCTATGTTGAGGCAGAATTCTGGCACTGGATGGCTGGGCATATGGGGCCTTGTGTTCTAACAAACACCCTAGCACCCTGCAGATGGTGCTTAACTCCCTTAAATGCTTGATTGATTCCCAGAGAATCACTGAGATATAGGGAGATTATAGCTCAGTGTTCTCCATTGGTGTGATTTATTATTATTGCTTACAGTAAGCTTGTCTCACACCATTATAACAGAAGGAGTCTGATTGGCCAAATGCTTCTTACAGCATTACTAGTAGAAACAAATCGCTTCACAGGAGTAGAAGTCTCACACATCTTGTTTAGACAAGTAATGGCTCTCCAACACCCAAGGCATGGGAACAACGAGATTATCAGAATAAAGGGCCCTCTGGGACTATGTTCGCAGCATCTGGTAGCAAGGACAGAAACTTTGTTTTAGTTCCTGACATTCCACTACTGCAAGGAGAAGTAATGAAAGCACTTCACATTATACTCATACTAAAGGTCACATTCTAGAACTTGTTACCCATCTCACAACCACGGCGAGGTAACTCTGAAGAGGGATTGAAGGACTAGCATTGGACTTATAGAGTAGTGTGGGACTTATGGATTTGATGTAGACTGGACTGGGATGTACAATTACGTCTTGATGTAAAGCTCTTTTCTATACATGTGAGAGCTCTTGGATTTGTTTCTTGAGTCAACCTGGCCTACCACATCCCTCGGTGAGATGGATTGACACAGCAGCTACCACAGTAGTAGCAAACATAATGATTGTGAGGATAGTGCCAGACCAGAGAGTGTTCCAGACAAGAGCATTCTGCTATGAGTGGGGACAGAATCCATAGCACTGATTTAAAAAAAAAAAAAAAACAAGCTTAAAGGGCTGAGGGGCAAATTAAGGTCTAAAGATTTACCCATAAATGGCACAACAGGTTGAGAACCTCACTCCTTGCTGTAAGGTTCACAGTTCAAATCCACCCAAAGATTCCTTGGAAGGCAAAGCCTTGTAATCTGCTTCTGGAAGGCCATCACTTTGAATATCCTGTGGAGTATTCTATTCTGCTCACATGGCACCTCCATGGGGAGGAATCAACTTGGCAGTAATGAACAGCAACAATGATTTGGGTGTCCTTGAGGTTGGGAGCACAGCTAAAAGTTAGGTACTTCCCAGTCACTCATTTCTACTCGAAAGAATGTCCATCCCCAGGTCCAATGTTTGCACACATCCCTATTTCTTCTTGAGATAATTATAGACTTACGGAAGTTGCAAAAATAGTTCTGAGAGATCCTGAGCAATCATCACCCAGTTTCCCTCAAAGGAACATTTCAAACAACCAGAGTGCATTATCAAAACCAGTACATTGATTGGCACAATGCAATTAAGTGAGCTACATATCTGGCTCAGATTATACCAGCGCCCAGTCCCATTCTGTAGAGACCATTTGCCCATTTTTGTGTACCCAGAACCAATCCAAGTCCCCTAACAGCACCTTGGCTTCCTCTCAGGAATTATTCTTTCCCTAATTTTCATAGTATAAATGGAAAGAAATTCTTGGAAAATCAATCTAGTCTTCTAACACTCTGCCAAAGTGGTCATCCACCCTACTTATAAAGTGATCGATAACACCAAGGAAGTCGGCACCCCTTGGAACCATCAAGCATTCGAGATCAACAGCATTTTCCCAGCAGTAATGTTCAGAAGGCAAGAGTGGGTAGGAGAAAAGGACAAGTGGACACGGGAAACACAAAGAGGAGATAGGAAGAATGCTGCTACACTGTGGGGATTCTAATCAGCATGAGCAATCAAAATGTGTATGAATCATTGAGTGGAAAGCCAATATGTTCTGTAAAATTTCAACTAATTCACAATCATTTTAAAAGAAGTAGAAAGCTTGTATGTCCCCATCTGAAATACAATTATGTGTGTTGCATTGTTAACCCCAAAGTCAGCAGTTTTAATCCTCCAGCCACCCCCAGGAGAAAGGGAGGGTGTCTTGAGACTTACCACCTTGGAAACACAAAGAGGCAGCTCTGCTTGGTCCTACAGGATCCCTCTGAGGGAGCTGTTTGCTTCTTTGTGCTTTGTCCAAAGCAATAGAGATAGAAGGAAATCCAAGACTCAGGGAAGAAAGTTTTAAATAGGATGAACAGTCGACGTAAACAATGGAGCAAGAAGCAGTCGTCCCCGGTCACCACCACTAATCCTTCTCATCAAGTCCACAGTACACAGACCCTGATAGCATGGGATAATGGTAGGGCCTCAAATCCTTTAAAACACAAGACTTGATTGGGTTGGCTAAGACCAGAGGACTCGCCCAAACTGTTGCTCTGAGATACTCTTTAAAACTTGATCCAAAATTACCTCCTGAGTCCGTCTTTCAGCTAAATAACTGTTTGGCTCATAAAATACAGACTGTCACCAATGGCTGATATGCTTCTTTAAAGAGCCATCAATATTAGGCCAACTGAGCAGCCCTTATTCTAAGACAAAGATGAGAAAATGACAGGATGAGGGGGGTAGCCTTTAGGAATAGAGCCAGCAGAAAGGAAATAATGAGAATGCAGGCCATGTCGCCAAATTATCTGTTCAAAAACTGTGGAATGGGAACCTAGTTTGCTATGAAAACTTTCACCAAAAAGACAAGATTCTTTAAAAAAAAATTCACCAATACCTTTCTATCTTCATTATAATCAGTGGCCCCTAGAACGTTGAACATTGCTTGTCTGGTTCAGATTTTATTTTTACTGGTTCATGCTAGCCTAAAGAATGGGTTGGATCATAGGATGGTATTGCTACTATTGATGCTGTTCACGTGCTCAAGGGGACATCCCAAAGGACTATGAAGCATGTCATAGTTGTTTCATGTGTATTTGAATAAGGAACCCTGGTGGCATAGCAGGTTCAAATCCACCCAGTGCTCCTCAGAACAGAGCGGCTCTGTACTCCCACAAAGATTTATAGTCCCGGAAATCTACAGGGATAGTTTTACCCTGTCCTATGGGTCAGAATAGGCTCCATTGAAAACAGTTTGTTGTGTTTTTTACTGGTTTATTTTGACTAAAGCCCACTGGTGGCACAGTGGCTATCAGGATGGGCAGATCCAATCAACTAGTTGCTAACAGAAGAAAGGTGAAGCTGACTACTTCCATAAAGATCTGTAATCTTGGAACCCCACGGAGACAGATTGACTAGATGGCAGTGGAGTGTGTGGATAGGCTGGTTGGTTGGTTGGTTGTGATGGTTAGTTAGGGTAACAATAACTGTTGATGGTAATTATCAGTTATGCTGAAACCAGCTAAGCATGAGGAGAGACCCCGGAAGCAATAGATCATATGCACCTTGATGAAAATCTTCTCTAAGACATTTTGGAAATAAATTCATCCTCAACTTGAATACAGTAAGTCCACCACCAGGTATCGCAGTTATGGGAGCAGCCGTCATTGTGGAAGAAATGATGTGCACAAAAACATTCACCTCCATGATATTTATAGCAAATATCATGCTTCAAATAGCAACTAAAAGGGAAGAATTCCATTCAAAAGAGATAGATCTACCAGGACTGAAAGTATACAATCTTCAACAATGATGGCTTCTGGAATGATATGGAAAATATTGATGATTCCATAGCTGTGTGAAAGCCAAGACACAAAATCCTGCCCACCACCCGATCAATATGTAAAAAGAAACAGAGAGGAAACAGGTAAACCCTAGCTATCTGGGGGTGTCAGGGCAAGGGTGACTTAATTCCCCCAGACAAGTCTCTAGGCCTTTGCTACTTTAATATAATACAGTAGTGTGTAAAAGATGAATCTTTCAACAGTATCCTTCAATGTTGCCAAAAGTCTACTGCAAAAATCTCTCCCTCTCCTTTGGCAAAACAGAGACAAAGGCAAAACTTGTCCTGGCCACGTCTGAAAGCAGGGGCCAGTGTGAAACAGAAGTTTTATGTGGTGGCAAAACCGTGCCATGGGAGAGCAACTGAGGTTGCCAAGGAGCAGACTGCACCCGCCACGTCAGGGAGGCCTTTTCCTGGAGGGATGGGCGAGAGGAGTGGCCAAGAAGCGTGGAGGCAAGAAGAGAGAGTGAGCCTTTAGAGGAGCAGTTGATGTGGTATTGGCCAAAATCTCCCTTGAAAAATTTGCCTAAATTGGTTGGCATCTGCATGCTGTCAGTGTCCCGCGTTAACGGGGACCAGAAGCTTGATTTGCAGGTGCTTATCTCCCAGACCATTTGTGGCACTCCAGTGAGCTCCACCACATCACGCTGCTCGGATGAGGATGACAAAAAACCTGGTGGGGACGGGGGTTTCTCAGCAGGAGACAGTCACTTGCAGGACTGAGAAGGAAACACAGCTTTTCTCCAGCAGAGAAGCCCCAGCTAGAGACAGGCTATGGGGAGGCTGGGAGCGGCTGTGGGGCACCAATATAGGGGGCACCAAGCATAAACCTCAGGAGTCCAAATTGATGTTATTTCACTGCAACATCTCAAGAAAGAAAAGATAAGAACAGAACTTTACTGGCCTGCTGCTTTGTTTTGCTTTTTCATCGCAACATTTTTTTGTCTCAACATGTGTTGGTGCTCCTTTGAGTTCGGCACGCAGGCTCCTCCTCACTGGAATCCTCAAAGGCACTCAGCAAATGGGAAAGGGGTTCACAGGATCCCCAAGGCCAAGTGGAGGGCCCAGGCTGGGGAGAGCAGTGCCCTGGCTGCTCTAGAGGTGAGTGAGAGACACTGGACCAACTGACTGGGCTGTGGGGGGTGGGGGTGGGGGGGTAGAGGGAGATTGTTAGCCAAAAATCATCAACAACTTGGAGGGAATTCACAGGACCAAGAAAAACAGTAAACACAGGAAGGTAGCCAAATTCTGGGAGCAGAATGGAACATGCCACGCAGCTGTTGGACCCAAAATCACTGCCCTCACATTCATTCCAACCCATAGTGACCGACCTTACGGCACAGAGTCAAACTTCCCTTGTGGGTTTTCAAGACACGAATACTTTGCGGGAGTAGAAAGTCTCTTTCTCCTACAGCCAATGGAAATGAAAAATAAAATAAAATAAAATGACAAGGAAGGGGAACATGAGGGAGCAGGTGCCTTGGTCGTGGCACCTGCTAACAGTTGGCTCTATACAGCTGGAAGATGGGAAAGCTTGCAATCATGTGTATTCCAAATAAGGAGATCGATTTGAAATTAAGTCATCATTTTTCTGATGTACACCCAGGAATCCACTGAAACTTGGAAGGCTTCAATGGATGAATGAGGTCAGAACAAGCACAGAGGAACTGCACAGAGCTAGGGAAGGAGGAACTGAGCCTTCAGACCTAACTCCGAACCCTCATGCTGTCTGCCTGCAGGGAGGACAGAACTCAAGCTGCAGCTGGCTGTGAGGGCAGAGGAGAACATGCACACGCCATTCTGTTGCTGCAACACTGCTCGTGGGGGCAAGAGGCAGAAAGTCCTCTGGTTGTTCAAAGATAGAAACCTCTTTCTTTATTTGCATCCCAATCCCACCTGTCCATGTCAGACCTCTACCCTGCTCTCAACCAGGGAAAAGGAACTCTCCAAGAGCAGGGGACAGGGACTCCCCAAGAGCACATGCCTAGTGGGCAGATGCAAGTCTCTCCAGCAAGCAGGTGGCCCCACCCTCCATAGCCTACCTTTCCCTGCAGAGTCCCCAGCTCAACTAAGGACCAGACCCCACCCCCTCCTCACCACCCCCACCCTGCCTGGTGCAGTGCCAGAACACAGAAAGAGGCTTGCAAAGTATCCAGTGATCTGGCCTTCATTGTACAAGACATAACTGGACAGTTCTAAGCTGCAGCTATGCGTCTCTGTAGACATGACCACTGACTTCAGTTGACTTTGCTTCTGAATTTCCATCTTTCCTGTTGCAACAGGCTTCCCACTATCCAGATGCCTCGAGGAACAAGAGAGACGTTCTGTTCCCACTGTCAGAGCTGATCCATTAGAAAAAGTCTCAGGTGCAACCAACACCAGCTTAGGATGGCTGGCATCCATGTGGTGAGGCTGGGTGAGAGGGGGAAGGTACCTGATACCCAGCTGTTAACATTCACACATGAGGACTTTCAGCAGAAAGCACATATCTCAGAGCGATATCTCACTCGTGTGAGATTCTTTGCAGCCCAGACCAGGGTAAGATGATCATTTTTGAAGTCAAAGCTGTTTCCCCAGCTCCTTTCAGAATCTACTCTACTGTCTCTAATAAAGATGTGAGTTTCCTGAGAAAAAGCGCAGCGCCCAATTGTAATCGAAGCTCCTGCCTCCTGCGTTTGGCCACTTGTCCCTCATTGTGTGGGCTTCCTCTCACAGCCTTTCACAAGTGTGAGGATCACAGCTGCTGGCATCTCGCTTGTCATCAACACAATGTTTTGACTTGAGGTGAGTTGTCCTTGACAGCTTCAGGCTGTGTCACTTCCCTGCTAGCATCCCTGAAATGCAGTGCCTTCCAATTGTGTGTGTGCGCGCATGCGTGCATGTGCATGTGGGCCTGTGTGTGTACACATGTGCCTCCATGCCAACATCCTCCATAGCTGGCTGCCTACCCTCACCCAGCCTTTTTGTACAGCCAGGGCCCCTGCCTGCCACTGGCCTTTCGTCTCTGCCCACAGCAAAACATGTGCAGCTGAGCTCAGGGGAGTCAAGGCTGTAGGGACAGGAAGAAGGGAAGGAGAGGTAGGGAAGAAGCTACCCAACGGGGAGAACTAAGTAGTCAGAAACAAGAGGCTAATTCTCCGCCCACTTACCTACCTGTTTATACTCAGAAGGCCGAGCCTTTTCCTGACAGTGCTACAGGACAGTGGGAGACCACTTAGCATTCTAACCAGTGACTCCTGGTGGTCCTAGGACCTAGGTGTACCGCGGAGAACCATGCCTCACAGGTTTTAAGGGGCTGTGATCCTTTGGAATGAGAGCACCAGCTCTTTCTACTGCATCTCCTCTGGCTAGATTCAAATAGCCCATCTTTGGGTTGGAACCATTCATACCACCCAGGAACTTCGCGCTTGGTTTCTAGAGCCTGACTTGGTGGCAAGCCTTGACAATCTCAAGTCCTGGTGCTCCTGCTGGACTGAGAGCTCCACAGACTTTAGGCAAGAAATGATTGTGCCAGGACGCCAAGGACTAAAATTTCATGAAACTCCCCAAATGACTGTCAAGGGCCATCACTATTCAGACTGATCTACTCATGAGAACATGAGTGCACTGGTGTGACTGTGGTCATGTCCGTGGATGCCTGCACCTCCCTAGGAGATAATTAAAGTTTTAATTTTAAGCAGGACACCACTGACCAGGAGGAGAGGGGATTGATTAAAAATTTGTTCTAGGGCTGAGCCCCGGTGGCGTAGTGGTTGTGTGTGGGACTGTGGCCCACTGGGATGGAGGTTCAATTCCAGCAGTGGGGTTGGGCCTCCTACTCCCACCGCCGAAGAGCAGTGATGCCCCCCCCAAAAAAATTGTTCTATATGGAGCAACAAAAATGTTCATAGAATGCAAAAATAGCATTGTGATATATTTATTTCATTTTAAAATGCCACAGGCCATGGGACAAATTGTTAAAAAGCAGGACATCTGGTCACCTTAAAGGTGCCCTGGCAGCATAGCGGTTAAGCACATGGCTGCTATGTGCAAATTTGGCAGTTCAAACCCACCAGCTGCTCCACAGAGAAAAGATGAGGCAGTCCGTCTGCCGAACACTTTAGAGCCTTGGAGCCCCCATGAAGCCGTTGTGTTCTGCTGTAGGGTCAGTGTGTGGGGCGGGAATCAACAGCCAGGGGGCTTGTGACTCAGAAAGACCCACCACAGCATGAAGGGCTCTTTCAAGGACAAGGCACTAACCCTAGTCATTAGCCCTTTGTCCACACAGAGGTCTAGCCTGCATTTTAAGTCCTGAAAATGGAGGATCAGAGACAGGAGGGGACTCGTCTGAAGGCATGCAGCCAGTTAGAGGGAGAGAGGCAGAAAGAGAGTCCACGTCCTCTCAGTGGTGGTCACAAGGTCTCCTGCAACCCCTGGGCACTGATTTTTCTCTGGCCCTGAGTTGTTTTCTATGATAGTTGGGCTGTAGCACTTCTCTACACTTCACACAGACATTGAACAAAATAATCCCACAGGGTAACGAACTCCAGAGGAGGTCTCGTGCATGTAACACACACACACACACACACACACACACCTGGGATGTCTGCCTTTCTCTCACTTACAGGGGTCCTAAGAAACTGCCAGCAGCAGCAGCTAGCTCCTGAGCAGTGGCCCTATGTGTTCACTGGGCTAGGAGCACCCCATGCATCATTACAACGCTCTTAAGACTCTATCAAGTGAGTGTTGTTGACAATTAAGGTCCTGGGTGGCACACCAGTTTGCCCTTAGCCACTAACAGAAATGCTGGCAGCTCAAATCCACTGTCGAAGAAAGGCCTGGCCGTCCATGTGTCAGAGTGCTGTCCAACTCAGATACACATGGTGTCAACTCAAGAGCAGTAGAGGCTTGATTTATGGATGAGGACAGTGATGTACAGAGCTAGACTCTTCCACCTCCCAAAATGGGGCAAACCTGCATGCTCCCACTGTCTTCAGCCCTCTCCTCTGTAGATGCTGGTATGACCATGTGCATATGTCAAAATCACTTCTCACCATTTGGTTCCAGTCCAGCATCCCCATTGATTTCTGTTCACAGAGAAACTGGGCACCTCGGGTCCTTGGCAAAACCCCCACAGCAGGCTGTCCATGACTGACAATAGCTACTGCCACTCGGTCTCTCACACCTGGTGCCTCCGGAACGACACCAGTGGAAAACACCCCCAGGGAACTCCAGAGGGGCCGCAGGGTGAGCAGGCATGCCGTGCCTTCCGTACACTCATTCCAATAGCAAATGCACCCTTCGTTCCTTTGTCAGGTGTGTTAATCTGGGTAGACTAGAGAAACAAAATTCATTAAAAACACCAATTCTTTGATGTGAAGAATCCTCATTCTAGCTGGAACCTTGTGAGTCCACATCCATAAGCAAAGTCAAATCAGAATAGGACATCCCTAAAGTCTGCAGCAGTATGCCACCAGTCCACAGATTCAGATGACGTCTCTTCATCTGGTTGGATTCTGGTCAACTTAATGTGGTTTGTCAGAAGTTGGAAAAAAAATCTGGAACCATGAAGGAAACTCCTCTCTCAGACTGAACATTAAAGGGATCATTTGGGCTGGCTGAAATGCTTGCTAAGTGACCACCTGGATCCACTTGTTGAGTGGAAGTGAGAGAAGTGCAGCAATGAAGAGATGGGTTGAGTCTGGCCACTGACACCTGTGGACTTGGTTTACAGGAAAAAGAGGGGAAGACAAGAGTGGGTAGACTGGTCTAAAGTTCATGACCCAGCACGAGGGGGCTAGGCTTGTTGAGGATTTGTGACAAACCCATGGTCTAAAAACAAGGTAACCAATGGGCACCCTAGTGAGGCTAAATGAGGCAGCCTACATTGAATTGATCCAAACCGGATCAGGTAAAGAGAAGTTATTTGAAACTGTGAACTGGTGCATACTGCTGCAGACTTTATGGATGGCTTCTCCAGATTTGACTTGCTTATGAATGCAGACTCACAAGGTTCCAACTAGAAGTAAGATTCTTCACGTCAAAGATATGAGTGAATGTTGTTTCTCTAGTTTACCCAGACTAACACACCAGGCATCCTCGGAAGCAAACAGACCACAATGACTTGGCTAAAGGAAATGGGTCATGCTCGAGCAACAGAGAGCGAAGCAGCAAAGCAAGCAAGAGCAGTGAGCCCGGCAGCGAGTGGAAGAGCCAAAGAGGCGCGCTGGCTCAATGACTGAGAGAAAACCCCTTGATGAGGTGGGATGACACAAGCAGGGGCCAACACTCCAATCACCATGAGAGAGGGCACTGCACTGGGCAGCACAGGGCAAGCAATGCTGTGCTGACAGAGACAAGAGGCCTTCAACAAATTCATTGCAAGGGAGATGAAATTCTTCTATGAGCTCTTTCAAGCCCCCTCATTCTTAAATACAGATGCAAAAGCTCTAGGACTTGAACCTGCTTCACGTAAGCATACACATCAACTGTGCACGTGTGAATACACACCGAGGTACCACACTGTAGCGACAGAGATCTAAAAGCAGAGCCCAGAGTGGGCTGCTATCCACAAGTTCAGCAGTTCAAAACCACCACTCATGCCTCAGTAGAAAGAGAAGACTTTCTACTCCCATAAAAAGTCTTGGTAACCCACTGGAGCAGTTCTGCTCTGACCTGCATGGTCACTCTGAGTGGAATCAACCTGGAGGAAGTGAGTTTGGGTTATACAGACCCACAGATGCGTGCATTTATGTATATGCATTTATATACACCTACTAAAGAGGATGTTCACTGGCTGATGAGTGTGCCGTTGACTTTTTTAGTATGTTCTAGAACTTCTGTGATGAACTTATACACGTCTCATTAAAACACAATAAATATAGAACAGAAAACACAAATAAAATCAGGCATCCTTCGAGGCAGCCCTAAAACTAGGTCCCATAGACTTTGAGACTTTGTGTTGACCCTGGATGGACAACAGAGGTGGGCCTGGTCATCCCACCATGCTCAGCATCCCTCTCCCAGTTTCAGGGGCACCCTGGAAGCTCAGGAAGAGACAAAAGAGGTCCCAACTCCCAGGTCCCACAACCAGAACCCATGCCAGTCCAGACAAAGCAATTGCATGACATGAGCCCGAGTCCTCTCCACTTATAGAATACCTGATCAAACCTGCTACACACAAAACCCTCTATAGGGAGGGGGACATGTAAACCTCGCAAAAATGCTGACTTACTCTTGCCAAAACACAGTGTTACCATTCAGTCCCAGTTTGCAGTGGGAGAGGCCAGATGAGAACCATCAGAACCTGGGAACTCAGCAGTCAACAAAGCAGGGAGACACATGTCATTGGAAATGACCAAGGACAGCAGAGAGGTGGAGGGACCTGAGACCGACACCAGGGGCTAGCTCCTGGTGTGAGAGATTCTTAGAGGAGCCTAGAGGCAGAGATCCGGGCTACCAGTCACACAAGAAGAAAGATTTCAATCCAAAAGAGGGACGGACAAGACTCCAGGCCCCAAGAGTGGACTGTTACATCCAACTCTGCTTATTGAGGACCAAGTGACTGCCTTCCTCATGTGCCCCTTCTCAGTGCTTCATCCTGTGACAGCAAAGGGAAGGCCCCCCTGGAGGCTGCAGAAGAGTAGAGGTCCTTTGCATACCCCTGCCCTTCCAAGTCAGAAAGTATGGGTCACAACTCCTGCCTGCAGGAGGCTGGGCGCAGAGAGCCAGGCACTATCTAGTCATGACAAGTGTGTGTCTGTGTATAATTTGGCTCCATCGGGTTTTCTTTTTCTTTTTTTTTTTTTTTGAGGGGGGGGGGAAGAGCGTCATTGCCCTCAGGTGGTGGGAGTAGGAGGAACAGCCTTTGCTCTGTGGAGCTGGAATCGAACCTCCATCCCAGTAGGCCGCAGTCCTGCGCACAACCACTACGCCACCAGGGCTCAGCCCTTCCATCAGGTTTTCAATGGCTGTTTTTTCAGATGCAGATCACCAGACCTTTCCTCTGAGACACCGTCAGGATGGACTTGAACCCCCAACCTTTCCATTAGCTGCTGGGTGAGTTAACCTTTGGCACCACCCAAGGACATTGAGCCCTTGGGCACACAGAGAAAGTTCCTTGTGCATCTCTGTCAAACTCAAGCCCCTCCGGATTCAAACCACCAGGATAGCAAAGGGACAAAATGATGCCCTCTGGGGCTGAGCCCCGGTGCTGTAGTGGTTGAGTGCGGGACTGCAGGCCACGGGCTTAGCGGTTCAAATCCAGCAGCAGCTCTCCAGTAGCAAGGCTGGGTAGCTCCCATGACCACAAGAGGGCAGTGATATCCCCCCGAAAATGATGCCCTCTGATTCCCACCACCCACTAGTGCCCACCCTCCTCATTTCAAGCTCCTCTTTAATCACACAATGTTCCAGCCAGAAAGGACCTCAGAAGCCATTTAATTCAAATCCTTCTTTGCGAAGTTCACAAGAGATTTGCTATGAACTGAATTGTGTGCCCCCTCTCCCCCGCTGATGTACAAACTCCTAGCACCTGTAAACGTGGCCCTCAGAATCTTTGGAGGTATGACCAGTTCACCTGAGAGCCCACTACCAGGATAGGGTGAGTCCTAATCCCACCTGAGAGCGGGCATCTAGAAGAGGAGATGGCCAGGGCAAACAGGAGAAGCACAGTCACATGACTCCAGGGAAATGCTCAGGAGCCCCAAGGAGTGCCCAGACTCACCAGAGGCATGGCATCGCACATCACTGTGAGCCTGTGGACAGGACAGGACCACAGACCACACGGCACCCTGACACAGGCACGGAGGCAATGTAAGACTCTGCCGTTCAGAGTTCTGTCCCATCCCCCACCCCCAGCACCTTGCTCTACAAGCTCCACAGACTTAAGGCAAGGTCCAGAGGCAAATGACAACTTGCCCGGGTAGAACCCAGGGTGGGAAAACTCTCAGCTGGGGGCTTCTCTGCCCTTTCTGTGATGCTGTCCCAAATAACATCACCGGGCTCCGAAGCACACATGGCGGGGCTACGGAAGGCTTGTGGAGAAATTCCAGTGTCTTTCCATTCTTTTTCTCCTTGAACTTTTCAAAGCCCCCTCACTGTCTTAGGTCTCCTTCAAGTGTGCTTGGCCATCCAATAGAATCAGACCCTCCCTCCCCAACATGTTGGAAAGTCAGGGTCCCGAGTGCTGCCCACACTGGTGGCGGCAGCGTCGGCATCGATGTCAGCACTTAAACAGGCTTCTCCAGCACTGTACAGACAGACTCAAGTTTGGGCCAAGCCTCCCAGCACCAGGGGCTTCTCCCTCCAAGCCACCACTGCCCAGGCAGGTGAATGGTGCCCCTCCTTTATGTCCATGCCACCCCTGGCCTTTTCCAAACCCAACAAAATACCTGGGAATTGATGGCAGTTAGCCAAATGGAACAATGGCCCCATTTCTATTCGGCAAACCCTGCTCCCAACCATGGAAGGTCTTGCAGAGACACTAAACTTCTCAGGTAATCAAAGAGCATGGGGAAGATGGAGAAGCAGGGCCCTGGGAGCAGCAGGTGGGCAGGTGCCACAGCCAGTCCCAAAGACAGTGGGAATCAATGGAGACACTGGCTCCTCCTCTTCCTGTGGCAGCAGGGCAGAAGGAGGGCACACAGGTGCACAGAGAGTCCTTCTGGACCTCTCAGTCTTCACATTGAGTCACAGCTGGGCCACATCCAGGTGCCTGACCTTAAACAAGCAGCTCCAAGGACCATGATTCTTGCATCATGTGTGTGGTGGCAATTAAAGGAAAGCATACAGGGAGGGTGCCAAGCATTGTGCCTGACCTGAGTGGGAGCCAGCCTTTCCCACCATGCTTTGTGCTCCCTGTCATGCCTGCCTCGCTCCCGCCCCTCCCTGCTTAGGGAGGGTCTCTGCTGGCTGAATTTGGCCATGGTGTGGTGGTAGGCCAGGGAGCGGGGGGTGCTGTTAGGAACTGTCTTCACAGCCGCTGGGAATGTCTGGGTTCACTGTACAGCTGTGTGCTAGGCTCTCTTCTGGGGGTCATCTGTCTCTCTGGCCCTCCACTCCACCCAGTCTGGCAGCCTCTTTGGACTATTTCTGCTGTAGACATTAGTGGCCATCGAGTCAGCTCTGATGCTTGGCAACCTCATGTACACAGAAGAGACAGGGTCCAGCCCTGCTATCTCCATGACCATTCCATTTCCCTCACCTTCACCAGCCTTCCATTTCACAAAGCATGACATCCTTCTCCACCAGGAACCAGCTCTTCCCCCCGCCAGGGGCCGAGCATGTGAGTCCATGCCTCAGAAAGCACCCACCATTGGGAGGGTTCACATTGGCTGGTTTGCAAGGTCACCAGACCTTGCTTCCAGTCACTACTAGTCCAGGACCTCTACTCACCAGGGGGGACTCCGCTAGGACTTGAAATACCAGTAGCAGCTTCCTGAATGGCAGTAAAACACTGAAAAACAAGCCCACTGCCATTGAGTTACTTCTGACTCCCAGTGACCCCATAGGACAGGGTAGAACTGCCCCTGTGGGTTTCTGAGACTGTAACTATTATGGGAGTAGAAAGTGTCAACTTTCTCCCAAGCAGCAGCTAGTGGGATTGAACAGATGACCCTGTGGTTAGCAGCCCAGCATGTACCTCATTGTCACCACGGCTCCCCCAGCAACACATGCCCCCATTCCCCTATGATAGACTAAGAAGCAGGTGGTGGCCCACAGCAGAGGAGGTCACAGTGCAGCTTGGCAGCCTTGGAAATCACCCAGGCAACAAGGGGCCTGCAGGTGCCCAGGGCCCCTCCACCAAGTACCTGGTATACTTGGTTGAGGGCAGCTGCTTGGCACGGGGAGTCTGGTGATTCTCACACAGGACTAAAGCTGTGAACTTCTGCCATCAGGGGTGGGGGTGGGGGGTTAGTGGATTAGACAGCTTTTCTGAACAGGGCAAAGAGACAGTCTTTCTAAGCTTACCACTTTGACAGACAGAGTGCTACACTGCTGGGGCCTGAGCTAACTGCTGTGTCGTGCACATGATCCACTCCATCCGCATAAAGCCCAGGGCAGTCAGGCTCTTCCTCTTGATGGTCAGCTGCAGAAATGGATACCAAGACAGCTAAGAAGTCAGAGAGAGCGGCTGGGAAAGAAGCCGGAGTAGAGTGGGTGGGAAAGGACTGTGGACGGACATCAGCCAGGTGATCCCCAGGTGGCAGGCACAGGCAAGGCATGGGCTGGGAAGCAAGGTCAATACAGCATGGCCTTCGTAGAAGGTGCCTGGCCCCACACCTGCTCTCTGGAGTCCACAATGGTGCAAACAAAAGGTTCATGGTTCATGTCCACACACCTCAGGAGACAGGCCTAGAGCTCTACTCCTGATCAAACCAGCCCCTGAAAACAGGTCTCCTCTGACCCAGATGAGGTCACTGAGAGGAGGAGCCTTCTCAAGGACAACTAGTGGCCTCATCCACTCTGTGGGATGCCTGAGCCAGCAGAAGGGGAACTCTGCAGGAGACCATCAAGTTGTTCTCTAGGGAGAAATGTTCCCTTCTCAGTCAGTGGGCACAAGGGAAAGTGCACGATGGCATGCCACCTCCTGGCAGGAACAAAACCTGGGGTGCTGATGGTCTGCGGAGAGCCAAGGCCATGGGCCTTGGTGCACAGTCCAGGTGTTCAGGGATAAGCAAGTATCTCAGTACCTGGATGCTCTGCTGGGCAGCTGGGAGGCTGGGGGAGGCAGGCACTCACCAAACAGGCCCTCCAGCGGGGGCTGCAGAAGGAAAGGGTGGGCCCCATGATGGGTAGTCCTGGGGTTCAGCCCAGCTCTGGATAGTGATGTCCAGCTGAGAGCTGGGAAGGGTAAGCAAGAGACAGTCCTGGCAGAGGCAGAGGGGCTTCTGTGCCTGAGATAGAGGAGAGTTCCCGAGGGAAAAGTGAAGACGCTGTGTGGAGGTGGTGCAGGAACACAGCTGGGGCCAGTCCATGCTGGCCTGGGCCAAGAAGTAAGAGGACACTGAGTAGACCCCCAAGGCAGGAGGCCTGGAAAGCAGCCCAAATCCTCCACCGTCCTGTCAGTCCTGACTCCTAGCCATCCTGGAGGGCAGAGCCGGACTGTCCCTTGGGGCTTCCAGGTGTGGTATTCTTCTAGAACTAGACCCCTACGTCTGTCTCCTGTAGCTTAGCAGGAGGATTCCCATCACCATGTTGATATCAGGCTAGTGCTTAACCTCTGCACCACCATGCTCCTCAGGAGTCCAAGTAGGAGACTTATCATAGCAGGTGGCCTGCAGACAGAGGGGAATGATGCCAACAGCACTGAGGAGGAGGGTTGACAGGAATCAAACTGGCAAAGGAGAGGGAGAGCAGTTGCATCAGGACATGAGGGTTCATGACAGTCTATCACCTGTCTCAGGTGGCTCTCAGAAAGAGGGCTAATCTCCCCAGGCAGCGGACAAAAGCATTAGGTACAATGTTTCTGTGCAGGTCCATGTCTGGTGTTGCTGGGGAATATGTGTGACTGGACCAAGAGACAGAGGAAGGGGGTATGGATTAAAGGGTCAAGACCAGGCTCACAAAAGGTCCCATTAAGCTGCTGACCGTGGCCTGCCCAAGGCATATAAGCAGCTTATTGAGTGGTCAGAGGGAAGTGTGCAGCTGTCAGTTTGGGGAGTTTGCCACTGGCTGCTGGGCAGGAGGCTTTCAGATGCTGCAGGGAAATAAAGAATCATCTGTCCAAGGCTTCTGCAGGTCCCTAGCATGCGGACTCTCCCCTGCCCCAGCAGCTCTGGGCCCCGGATAGCCTGACTTTAGCATTCCTGAGGGTGGCCAAGAGCATGCAAGCACAGAGGCACTCAGGCCACGAACGCCTCCAGGATTGCCCGACCTCAGTTGCTCATCTGTAATTACAAAGCCTCTGAGGACTACTGAGGAGGTTCCTGGGGGGTCACAAAAATGGAACACATACAGCGTTAACTGATAATTGATTGAGCACTAGAGTTTGGGTGCTGTTTTACATATATTATTTAATCAATTATTATTTTATTTAATTTAATTATTTAATTATATTAGTTATTATTTAATCTAATGGGAACCAGGTCAGAGGGATTTTTCTGTCACAGACCAAGATATCCAGGCAAACTATGCTCTCTATGAACACTAGTATGTGTGTGTTTTCATAAAGGTCATCTCAGGAGGTACCAACAGAACCCAGATGGTTGTTCCACAAAGCCTTCAAGTGAGACTGCCACCGTCAGGGACAGAGCCAACCAAGGGGACATGCCCCCCCCACCCATGAATCACCACTGCCTGCTGGTCTGTTTGCTGGCCTATGGTAGCTTATGTGTTGCCTTGAAGCTATGTCACCAATTTTTCATACACTAGCTGAGTCATCGTGGTGGGCCATCAGATTCAAACAGCAAAAATTTCTGACTAAGATATATTAGGAACAAAGACTTAATAAAAGTCAGCCAATGACAATACAGTGCATCACAACACTGTGGGATGAAGATAAGACTTTGCCACAATTACATACTCCAAAATATTAAGCAACCTATTTACCAGCAGTTGGAGTGCAAATCATGGTAGCTGTTCTCCTGAAGCTCCCAGCTATATGAGGCCTTCGTGTGACTCACAATGAAGCTGTGACTCACGACTAAGCTAGCTATTCTTCCCCAAGCTCCCGGTTATCTGAGACCTTTGTGTGACTCAAGTTAGGATGATGGTTTGCTTCCCTCAAGGCCTATTGGTGGGATTCAAGAGCCATTGTCAATGACTCCTAACAAGACAGACCTGTTTATCTACCCGCAGGAGTCTGAGGTCTTCCTTTATCACATCCTTTTGCCTTAAGTCACGTAGGCTTCCCTAAACCATTATCACCATATAGCCCTTAAGACAGCCCCCTCTTGTGACATGTCCTGACCGGTGACAATAGGGCCCATATGTCCCCCATAAGGTTATTTAAATGGAGAAAATTAATGTTTGCTCTTCCCTGCCACACTCCTACCTGCCTCTTCCCTGGCCCTGAGCACTGGATGCTCTCGGCCCCTGTGGCAGTCATGTGCTTATGTTAATTTTATGATTGAAATGTAGGGGTGGAGTCTAGCCTGTTAATCTGGAGATAGCCATTGAATAGCCAATGAGGCTTCTGTGTGGGCATGGCTTTCTCCTGAGACTTCTGGGAAATCTCGCAATACTTCCCTCATGAAGATGAGAAGCTATCTTCCCCAGTTGTTGGGAGTTAGTCTCAGAGACGATGAATCACAGAAAAGACAAGCTGGCAGCATCCGAGAAGCTAGAGGAGCCGTCGGAGAGACCACACGGCCTTGCCCTGATGGAGCCAGACTTCTAAAGCTGGAGTGCATGCTGTTGATGGACCCTGAGCCCTGGAAGTGAGGAGGCATGGGGAGACACCTGCCAGCACCAGAACTCTGCACCCACTGACCTGTGACTTCGTGAGTCAGAAGGAGACTTTATAGACTGATATCGGGTGTATGGGTTAATATTGGATTTATGACTTTGTACTGGACTGGATTGGGATGATTTCTTAATGTCCTCTTTCTCTCATATATAAACCTTTTCCTTAGAGCTATATGCATGTCTTTGAAATTTGTTCCTCTAGTCTACCCGGACTAACACAGCCCCTCTCCCTCATCATGTAATCCCTTCTCCTGCTCTCTCTCTCCACGTGGACCACGAAGCGGGGCAGAGGTGAGCATGCTACCATGATGTGATATGTCTGACTTATTATTTGCTTCTCTCTTATTGTTTCTCTCACACTGTCTATATCATTATTATAATAAATAATAATTATCACTGTACAACTGCCTATTGAACCCATAATGTATGTATCCGAAGCTGGCCTCTTCCGAAACAACCCAACTCTCATGAATATGGTCCACACTCACTCTGCTACCCATGGGACCTGCATGGCTTGGTGCCAACTGAGCAGCAGCTCACAGCCACCTCCTCCAGAGACTCGGAGTAGTAGATGCCACCCAAGAAGCTGCATCCTATTCCGTGCCAGCCGCCACCAACAGCAACAACTGCGGTGAGAGGGCCAGTAAGTAGTCTGCATCCATTAAGTCAATTGGTAAAGTGATTTCTGTCATCCATCGACTGTCCCTTCTCATAGATCACAGAAAATTTCAGTTTGTCTCCAGGACCAATGCAGGCAAGTTGGAAAACAGAGGGGAAAACTACAGAGGATAAAATAAGGAAGTTTTATAGCCCCATGACTCATATATGGGATTTTTAAAAGCTCAGACTCACTACCATCGAGGCAATATGAATGCAGAGTGACCCCCATGGGTATCTGAGACCGTGAACTCTTGGCAGGAGTTGAAAGCCCAGTCTTTCTCTCACATAGACGCTGGTGGTTTTGAACTGCTGACTGTGTGGCTCTCAGCCCAACATGTAACCATTATGCCAGCAGGGCTCCTCAAAGATAATCACTACTTGCATTTACATTCTGGCCTGCAATTCTGTGTATAAAGATAATAATCTAAAAACCACTGCTACCCTGATGTCCAAACCAGACAAAGACACCACAATAAAAGATCTCTTTTGAATATCTCTTATGAACATAAATGCAAAAATCAACAATGTACTAGCAAACAAAATCCAACAGTCTACTAAAAAGGTTGGTTATATATCATAACCCAGGAGGGTTTATCCCAGGAGGGCAGGGACAGTTCAACTAGAAAGTCAACAGTGTAACTCAGCACATTGACGGGAGGAAAAGAAAAGGACCACATCATCACCTCTAGGGATGCAGAAACCAATTTGATAAAATCCTACATCCTTTCTTGATGAAAACCCTAAAGAAGAGTTGACTAGAAGGGGAGATCCCTCACCATAATTCAGATCATAGAAGAGGATTCATGGACAATTTCCATTTTTTAATTTCATAATGTATATGAAAAGCCAACATTATACTTAATGGGAAAGATTGAGAGTGTTTCCTCTGAAATCAAGAACAAGATAAAAGTACTTTCATCTATTCGATATATCAGAAGACCTCCTCAGAGCAATGACACGAAAAAGAAATACAAGTACTTCCATTGTTGATGGTACAGAACAGAACAGAACAGAACAAAAAGACCAGAATCTACAAGACTGAGCCCTGGTGGTGTAGTGGTTGAGTGTGGGACTGTGGCACACTGGGTTGGTGGTTCAAATCCAGCAGCAGCTCTCCAGGAGCAAGGCTGGGCCTCCTACTCCCACCAGAGGGCAGTGATGCCAAAGAAAAAAACCCAGAATCTACAAGAAAACCTCTGGAGCTCCAGAGCAAGACAGAGAAGCACAAAGATCAGACACCAGAGCAAGCATCAGTTAGTTAGGTGTCTACACACCAGCTATGTGAAGTCTAAAAGGAGAATTAGGGAACTAACTCCACTTATGATAGCATCTTAAAGAATAAGATACTGAGGAATAGATGTGAAGACCTTTATAATGTTAGAAAATTGTTTTTTAAAATGCTAAGAGGGATTAAAGAGGATTCACTAAATGAAGAGATGCTCCATGGTCACAGATAAGATATCAAAACTACCCAAATGGCCCACACTTACCTCAATCCTGGTCAAAATTCCCTAACAGCTAAAACAATGTTGAAAGAGAAGAACAAAGGAAGATGACTCAAAGTCCCTAATTTTAGAAAACACAAGAGCAGTGGTTCTCAACCTATGGGTTGCGACCCATTTGTGAGTCAAATGACCCTTTCACAGGGGTCACCCAATTCATAACAGTAACAAAATGACAGTGATGAAGTGTCAATGAAAATAATATTATGTCACCATGCCATGAGGAAGTGTATGAAAGGGTGGCAGCATTGGGATGGTTGAGAGCCACTGCCCTAGAGAGTGGCCACAGCACTCAAAGCTCATAGAAAGGGCATAGAGACCAAGCGACGGAAATGTGAGTTCAGAAACCAAAGTCCCCATTGTTAGTGAGTTCATTCAACTCCTGGTAACCCGGTGTGTGAAGGCAGACTGGGTTCCACAGAGCTTCCAAGGGGTACCTTTCTGAAAGCAGATCACCAGGAATTGTTTCCAAGGCACCTCTGGAGTGTTCAAACCTTCAACCCTTTCATTAGCATTTGAGCAGTGAACTGCTTGAGCCATCCACGAAGTCTGTAATTCTACAGGATCCATGTATTTGTTTTTTAGGTATATGTATGAAAAAATCTTTTCATATTACTAACAAAAGAAATGAGGTCAGAGAAACTGTTGGTATTTTTCTCACTTGGAAATACTTTGTAAACATTTTCACATTTCAATAACTATTGTTCTAAAATATTATCCTTGCTATGCAGCTGTGAAGAGAGAGAGAGAGAGAGAGAAACCACATGCTGAAGTAGATCTTTATGAACTGATCTAACGCATGCTTAAAAGTTCTTGCTAGTGAAAATACTGAGGAGCATTCACACATGTAAAACCAGCATGGAGACCCACAGCTGTGCAAACATTGGCTGCTTCTGGGAAGAGGAGCAAGAATCTTTAAGTGGAAGTTACCCCAGCAGCAGGAACTGATTGAGAAGCAGACTTCTCACTGCACACCGTTTTTTATACTATCAGGCTTTCTGTCCATGTATCTTTTCACAAACATTATCCTTCTACTTTAAAAACCATCATTTGCCACATCCCCATTGTATTACAGCCTCTGTACGGGTCATCATGTATGTAACTTATGGCTAGCACTAAGTCACTCGTATTTTATCAGGATAACTCTATAAGGCAGCCTGGGATGAGCATCCACCCCTCAGCATGGCACCCACTGGGCCTGCCAGGTGGGCTGCCACCCACTTGACAATACCTCATGCAACAGCAGGAAAGGGAACCGGCCCTGCCCCTGCATCAGCCTCGATGGCAAACACCAGCTCCTCCTCCAGCAACTGACCCCTCCCCATGGGATAGCCAAAGCCAGCAAGGTGAGCGGCGTTCTTTGGTGACATTTGGAAGCAGATGGCCAGGGTGTTCTCCATTGACTATCTTCATCTGAAATCTCTGCTGGAAATGGAATACCAGTGCTTAGCTTCCAGTTCTGCAGCCACAAGCCAACCGTCACAGTACAGCTAAGCACATCTCAGGTGGAGGGAACCACCACCTTAGGTTACATTCTCACATATGGAGTTAGCAGGCCAGCCATAGAATTTCACAGTTTCAGTTTTTGAGACAAATTGCCACACTGTCTTCTGGAGAAGCAGCCCATCGACATCTTCAGATACAAGAAGTGGAAGTCCATTTCCCCATTTGCTTGGACCCCTCATTTCTGGTAGTGTCTCTTAGATGACCCCCCCCTTAAAAAGCAAGTGTGGGAGCAGGGGTGCCAGGGGCCATTTCTCTGAGCTATGGCTGAGAACGGTGTTAAATGGCTGTCTGCTTTTACTGTAGGCCCGGGCAGTGCCACGATGCCCTTGTGCACCCAGCCCCTCACCAGTGGTCGACAGGCAGCCTGCCAAACTCGGTTTCCTTTGGAGAGAGTCACTTTGAAAGTCCATCCCAAGAACCCCACTCAGGCCCAGGTGCCCACTCTGGGCTTCAAGTCCAGGCCTGCCAGGAGACAGGTACACTCAGGGTCCTTCCTCCTGGGCCTGGGAGCAGGGCTGCAGGGCTGCCACGGCACAGAGGTCTCATGAACTCAAGATGCCTGTCAGGAGCAAAGTCTCGGCATTTCCGGGGCTGATAACAAAAGGACTCCAGTCTTCTGCCAACTATGCAAATCCTCCTCCTCAGTGAATTGGAGGACAGGGCAGGCTTCCAGGGTAAATACCGATGGGGCTGTGGTAAGGGGACGTGGATTGCAGGCAGCTGAGATACTGTCTCTGGAACTGGCATCAGCTCCAGCATCTACAGTCTTAACCTGTGAAACATCGGCAGCAGGCAGAACTGCCCTAAGTGACCACAGGGCCAGGCGCCTCTGTTCCCTACAGCCCCTGAAATGACATAGGGAGTCGGCTGTAAGAGAGAGAACCAAAAAGACAGGCACATTTCTAGAAGAGGAGAGGAGAGGAAGAACTACCCAAATGTCCAAGACACATGAGGCTGTCTGTCCCCAGGGACCTGTCCTCACTGGTGCTCTGCACCAGCCGCGACCCCCTGGGAAGATACTTCCAGTGTCAGTCTGCCATTGTCCCTGGGGTGGCACTCTTGAGTGGAGGAGGTGGCGACTTGGTGGGGGAGGAAGGAAGCCACAAACTGCAGGGGAGGCTTGTTTATGCCTCGAGGACTGTGCTAAGTGCCCCAGAAGGACTGACCACTTCCCTCCTCTGATTGGTATTCCCAAACCAAGCTCCAGTCCATTTTGACTCTGAGACCTGCCCCTGGGGGGTTCCAAAACTGTCCATCTTTATGGACATACAAAGTCTCATCTTCCTCCCTTGGAGAGTCTGGTGGTTTCAAACTGCTACCCTTGTGTTTAACAAAGCAGTTCAGAACCCCCCATGCATCACTTGGCGAGCCCACATTCAATGGGACCACATAGCAGTCCCCAGTGCTTCGCTGAGTTTCTGAGTAGACCACCGGGCTTTCTTCCTAGTCCATCTGAGTGGGGAACTCGACTGGAAGCTGGTCATCACCCCAGAACACCAGCCTTTGCTGACAGAGGGGTGCTGGCTCTCCTGGACTGGCGTTGGCCCAGAATCAAAATGGCATCTACCCCGTGGAAGATGAGAACTCCATCACCAAACAACCACGTCCTCTTGGAATCCTTACAGTCCCCTTGTTCTTTCCAGTCGATCTTTTTTTTTTGGGGGGGGGGGGGGGAGGGTTGGGAAGTTGGGGGGAGGAGGTGCATATTTTGCTAACAAGACCTGAAGAAAAGGGAAAGCTGGCAGTGATGTGCCCGCCAGCCACAGGCCTGAGAAATCACCAGGGGCTGGGTTCCAGGGGCTGGGTCCCAGGAACATACTTCCTTGTTCTTGGAAGGATGATCTGCTCCCAGGAGCAGCATCCTGCATGGTTTTGTTGGAAATGCTGACCCTCCCTTATTTCCCCAGGCCTCATGAATCAGTACCCGTATGGTAACAAATCCCTGGATGGCTCATGTACCAGTAAATTGTGAGAAGCACCTGCCATCTGACCACCCATGCTCTCTCAGAGGGCCCAGAGTGCTGAGAACCGGGACCACACCTGCCCACTCACTGCAGTCACTTGCTCAGGGTGTGGTGTGCGCCTCACCCACCCACAGCTATTTACTGGATTCCAACTCATAGCAAGTCCCTGGGTCAGAGTGGAACTCCCTGAGGCTTCTGAGACTGGGAATCTTCACGGGAACAGGCAATCGCATCTTTTTCCTGGGTTCAAACTGATGACCTTGCAGTATCACCCCAACTCACTAGTAAGTCCCAAGGTGACTGGATCAGCTGACCACCTGCACTAGGATGACCATGGAACAGGTTAAATTGGCAGGTGCCATCTTGGATGCAGACTACTGGCTCTCAATCTTGGTTACAAACTGGAACCGCCTGAGGGGTTAAAAGTCAATTCCCATGCCTGGGTTTGATCTCTGGAGACCCACTCTGTACTTCAGGAGTTAAATAAAATTTACCAGGTTATTGGAATGTGCAGGTAAGATGGAAAGAGAACTAATTTAATCTTGGTTTTGATACTTATCAGCTATATGATCTTGAGCAAGTCAACCATCCTGGGCAGCATGTTCATCTTTATAGCTGGGATAATAGCCATGCAGGAGGCTAAAATATAAGGCATCTGTTGCACAATAGGTATTCAATAAATAGCCTGGGCCTCCCACTCACTCCCCCTATGGTGATTAGCCACCTGTCAGTTGGCTCCACTGTGGTGGCGTGTGTACTGCAAGGACTGGAAGATGCCACCAGCATCTCAAACACTAGCATGGCCCCCCACAGTGGACAGGCTCCAGGAGAACTTCCAGGCTGTGACAGACTAGGGAGAAAGGCTCTCCCTAGGGAGAGAGATCTCCTCTAAATATTAGCCAATTAAAACCCTGTGGACCACAAAACAGTGTCCAAGCCCGTGATTTGCATTCTCAGGAAGGAGTGGTCCCTGGAGAAGGGCATCATGTTTGGTAAAGGAATAAGATCTCTTCCCTGAGATGATGTGGCCCAATGGCCACCAGAGTGGGCCCAAACCCATCGACGATCATGAAGGTGGCAGAGGCTTGGGATGGCCACAATGAGCAGCCTGACCTGCCTGCAACAAGCAGCGATGCTGAGACCTACAAAATCAGCAGAAATCTTGGTCTGTAGTCCACACTGCCATCGTCACCCAGGCAGGAGAGCTAAGTGCCCAAACCATCTTGGATTGTGTATTCAA
>PVJH01028837.1:0-26822 GCA_004026705.1 Nesogale talazaci | reverse complement strand
AATTTCCCTTTAAGCAGTATCCTGAGTGCCTTCCCTGGCCTAACTCTTGGTCCTCAAAACCTGCCAGCAGCTCCAGATGCCCCTGACCTTTTCTCTCGTGTCCCTTCCCCTCCCAAAAGCTCTTTCCTACTTCAATAAGCCAACTCTTTACTTTAAAAAAAAAAGGGGGGGGGGAGTATGATGTTGGGTTTTTGATATATTTTGTTTTTTTTGTTGTTGTTTTGTTTTTTGTCACTGCCTCTGGTGGTCATGGGAGCTACCCAGTGCTGCTCCCGAGAGCCACCGCTGGATTTGAACCACCAAGCCCGCGGGCTGCAGTCCTGCACTCAACCACTTACGCCACCAGGGCTCAGCCGAAAAGTTTTAAGTTTAATAATAGCATATTTTGTCTGTCCATCCTTTTGAAATATTTTCCTAAGAAAAATTCCCATAATAGAAATCATAGACCCAGTATAAGAACAGCACTTCAGATATCTTCAAACATTTTTTGACGAGATTCTAATATAAATATTGCTTTCAGCAAGCATTAAGTATGAGTTTCATTTCTGTACTGCTAGAGCTGGGTGTTGGGAATTTTACTATTAAAATATACATGACACAGGGAGGCCTTTTTTTTGGGGGGGGGGCATCACTGCCCTCTGGTGGTGGGAGTAGGAGGCCCAGCCCCACTGCTGGAATTGAACCTCCGTCCCAGTGGGCCGCAGTCCTGCGCACAACCACTACGCCACTGGGGCTCAGCCCGGTAAATTTTTATATTTATTTATTTATTTTGTTTTGGGGGGCATCACTGCCCTCTGGTGGTGGGAGTAGGAGGCCCAGCCCCACTGCTGGAATTGAACCTCCGTCCCAGTGCCGCGCACAACCACTACGCCACCAGGGCTCAGCCCCACAGGGAGGCTTTTTTCCTGAACTCAAAGCGTAGTCATTGTCCATATATTTTGCCTTAACTCATTTTCCCTGTATAAATCAAAATTGTCTCTGTCTCTTGGATCATGTTGTTCTTGCTTCTCCCAATTTCTAGGGGGTGGCTAGGTTCTATAAGTCACGGAAGAAGCACGTGGTCACCACTCAGACCGAGCACAAATGTGTCTTGGACTCCTGCCGCTCCCTGGAAGCGGAGGGCTTTCAGGTCACCTACCTGCCTGTGCAGAAGAGCGGGATCATCGACTTAAAGGTAAGAGTGGCTCTCGGAAGGAGGGAACAAGGCTCGTGAGCCTCAGCGTTCACTTGAAGCACTAAATCTAATGACTTGGGTAGGATGTAGAGGAGACCTGTTGGAGAAACTGCGGCTATGTTTCCTGAGTGTGTATCATCCTACTTTTCTCTGGAAGCCTTGTTTGCTGAGCTTTGTCCGTCCTTCCTGGGGAGCTTGAGAACCATTGGGGCACAAGTGCAGGATAACCAGGGCTCACCATCACTGTAAAGCTTAACCATCCCCTCTCTCACTCACACATCCTTCAAGAGGGAGTGTAGCTTTCTTTTTCTTTTTTCTTTTTTTTTTTTGGTGGGGGGAGGGCATCACTGCTCTCCGGTGGTGGGAGGAGGAGGCCCAGCCCCACTGCTGGAATTGAACCTCCGTCCCAGTGGGCCGCAGTCCCGCGCACAACCACTACGCCACCGGGGCTCAGCCTGAGTGTAGCTTTCTTAAAGAATATTTTCCTCTTTCTTGAAATAATAATAGCAATACATAACTGATCCAGGATTCATGAGGGTGAGAGGGATGGGAGAGAGAGGGTTAAAAAGAGGAGCCGAGGGCTGACCATCAGGGCAGTGATGTCTAAAAAAAAAAAGAAAAGAAAAAAGAGGAGCAGATACCAAGGGCTCAAGTAGAAAATGTTTTGGAAATGATGATGGCAATATATGTCCAAAGGTGCTTCCTACAAATGATGTGTGGGATTTTATAAGAACTGTAAGAGCGGGCTGAGCCCCGGTGGCGTAAATGGTTAGTGCGGGAATGTGGCCGCGGGTTTGGTGGTTCAAAACCAGTGGCGGCTCTCAGGAGCAGCACTGAGTAGCGCCCACGACCACCAGAGGCAGTGATGCCAAAAAACAAACACACAAACAACAACAAAAAAAGAAACTGTAAGAGCCCCTAATAAAGTTATTTATTTATTTTTTTGGCATCACTGCTCGCTGCTGGTCGTGAGAGCTACCCAGCCCTGCTCCTGAGAGCCACGGCCAAGTCCGCGGGCCGCAGTCCCACACTCAATCACTTACGCCACCGTTTAGCCTAAAGTTTTGGGTTTTTTTTTACTTACATTTCCTATTTTGGCTTATTTCCCTATGTGAAACACTTGAAAAAGTTCATGGGAAAATTCTATTTCCATTTTCCACAAATCTTTGGAAGCCCCCTTATATGTCATTTTGAGAAATGGCTCCAACCATGCCATCAGATTTTAGATCAGTATCCCGAAACAAAGATGTGCTTTATAGACAGAGCCTGTATTTTGAATGATAGAGACTGTTTCTTCCCAGCATTCTTGGTTTCTTCCCTCTTCTTCAGTCAGTTAACATGCGTATTGCTATTTCTTTTCAGTGCTTCTGGAATTAGTCTTTTTCTTGCATTTTTTTGTGTAGGGCACATCATGGTTCTTAGTCAGCTCTGGAGGAGAGTTCTTTGCCTGAATGAATTCTTTAGCCACCTCGCTCCAGTGTGCCCTGACTGTTGACCAGACTTTATTTTGATAAAGTATTCTGTAGATGCTTCTCATCCCCATGGGCATGAAGTAGAATTTTGTTCACTGAACTTTAAGGTCATTTGCATGCTATTTTTTTGGGGGGTAGGGGGCATCACTGCCCTCAGGTGGTGGGAGTAGGAGGCCCAGCCTTTGCTCCGTGGAGCTGGAATCGAACCTCCGTCCCAGTGGGCCGCAGTCCCGCGCACAACCACTGCGCCACCGGGGCTCAGCCTGTTTTATTATGTTTTTAATTGAAAAAAATTGATATTTAGCATTAGCCAGCCAGACACAATTTAAATGATTTCGATTTTTTGTTTGTTTGTTTGTTTGTTTTGGGGGGGGGGGAGCATCACTGCCGGTGGTGATCTGGTGATCGTGGGCACGATTGTAGGATCGTGCTCCTGGGAGCCTCCGCTGGATTTGAACTGCCAAGCCCGCAGAGCGCAGTCCCACTCAACCACTTACGCCACCGGGGCTCAGCCCTAAATGATTCCGATTTTGATGGCAATATGTAAAGCGTCCTAGTCAAGAGACAGCCCAACATATGCTTTTTGACAGCCTTAAGGCCTGATCAAGGTGCAGACCTTGGCTAAGTCAGTGTCTGAGAACGTCTTCACAGCCTGTGTGATCTGGTGCTTGTGGGCCTTGACATCCACAAGGTGACAGTGTGCTGTTATCGTCAGTGTTCTTCACTGCGGACTCTGTGGTGGGGGAGCTTGTTGACAGCACAGCGGTTCAGTCTGTTTCTCCCGGAGGCACTCTTCCAAGGGTATTTGGGCTGCCTTCTTAGCCTCAGGGTTTTGGGCTGCAGGACGGTGGGTGACATGGGGATCTTCTTTTTTTGTTGTTGTTTTTGGGGGTGGGGGCATCCCTGCTCTCCGGTGGTGGGAGTAGGAGGCCCAGCCCCACTGCTGGAATTGAACCTCCATCCCCGTGGGCCGCAGTCCCGCGCACAACCACTACGCCACCGGGGCTCGGCCCGGGGGATCTTCTTTCTGTGGGTGGCTGTGGACACCTTTCAGCTTGGCTTTCGCGGCCTTTCCAGCTTTTGCTTTTGCTCTCGTTTTGAGAGAGGTAGGCGCTTCCTTCTTTGCCTTTGGTGCCATCTTTGTAAAAAACTAAGTTTACCCTTTAAAAGCCAATAGATCGCAGGGGCCGGCCCCAAGTCCAACGACATGCACAGCTGCCCCTCCCCCAGAAGAATTTACTTTATTTTATCAAAGAATTTGTTCTAAAGGAGAGCACTCAAGTTACAGCTCAGGGAGAGGGATATGCCCGATCAGAGCACATGGAGAAAATGAAGGGGGAAGAAGAGAGAGTGGAGCACCCACTGGCCCACCAATCCCTGAGGATGATAGACCCGCTCAGAGCCCAGAGAACACCATTTGGCTGGCCCCACTATGAACCGTAGCCCTATAGGGGAAGCACTGGAGACAGTGTGGGAATTATGCCCAATCTAACCCTACCACACCAAGGGCGTGTAACGGAACAGCAGGAGAGCTAGGAAGTCCAGAGGGAGTACCAAAAATAGACTTTGGGGCCAGAACTCAACCTGGAAAACACTCCTAAAGATCAGTAAACAGACCTTGAACTATTTATAGGCTTCTCTTTTTATCATTGGTTTTGTTATTGTTTTGTTTTCTTTTGTTGCTTTGTTGGCTTTGCCTTGTTTTTATGCATATTGTTATCTCTGTAGGTCTATCTAGATAAGATAGGATGGATAAACAATATGGAGAGGGAAGGTGGGGAAAAAAGTGTTGTTAACAAACGCAGGGACAAGTGAACAATAATCCAAAATCAGTGGCAAGGAGAGGGTAAGAGGCCTGGTAGGGCTTGATCAAGGGCAGTGTAATTGAGAGGAATGACTGAAATCCAAATGAAGACTGAACATGACAGTGGGACAAGAGGAAAGTCAAAGGAAATAGAGGAAATAGGAGGTAAAGGGCATTTATAAAGATCTAATTATAGGTATGTGCATATGTAAATATATTTATATATGATGGTGGGAAAATAGGTCTATGTTCATATATTTATAGGTTTAGTGTTAAGGTAGCAGATGAACATTGGGACTCCACTCAAGTACTCCCTCGATGCAAGAACACTTTGTTCTATTAAACTGGCATTCCATGATGCTCACCTTCCTAACTCGATTGCTGAAGACAAATGAATGCATAAGCAAATGTGGTGAAGAAAGCTGATGGTGCCCGGCTGTCAAAAGATATACTATGTGGGGTCTTAAAGACTTGAAGGTAAACAAGCGGCCATCTAGCTCACAAGCAACAAAGCCCACATGGAAGAAGCACACCAACCTCTGGGATCATGAGGAGTTGAAGGGATCAGGTATCAGGCATCAGAGAACAAAATATATCATTGTGAATGAGGGGGTGTGTGAAGTGGGGACCCAAAGCCCATCTGTAGGCAACTGGACATCCCCTTACCGAAGGGTGGCAGGAAGTGGACGAGTTAATCAGGGTGCAGTGTAGCAACAATGAAATACGTAACTCAACTCTAGTTCTTTAATGCTTCCTCCCCATCATTACAATGATCCCAATTCTACCTTACAAATTCGGCTATACCAAAGGATGCATATTGGTACAGATAGGAACCGGAAACACAGGAAATCCAGGACAGATGATCCCTTAGGACCATTGGTGGTACTGGGAGGGAAGAAGTAAGGTAGGGTAGAAAGGGGAAACTGATCACAAGGATCTACTTACAACTCTCTCTCTGGGTGATGGACAATAGAAAAGTGGGTGAAGGGAAATGTCACGCAGTGTAAGATATGATAAAATAATAATAATTTATAAGGTACTGGTTCATGAGGGAGGTGGCATGGGAAGGGAGGGGAAAATGAAGAGTTGATACCAAGGGTTCAGCTAGAAAGCAAATGTTTAGAGAATGATGAGGCCAACGAATGTACAAATATGCTTGACACGATGGATATATGGATTGTGAGATGAGTCATACGAGCACCCAATAAAATGATTTTTAAAAACAAAAGATAAATACCACCACCCCCCCCAAAGAAACCCGACAATTCAGTGGTTTCTAGTCTTATTTATGAAGTTATACAACCACTACCATCTTTTTCCAGAATATTTTCATCATTGCCCTTCCTTCCTCAAAAAAGTTCATACCAGTCACTTCCTTGAGCCACGGGGCTGCTAACTGGGAAGCTGGAGATCTCCACCCACCAGGCACCATGAGGGAGAAAGAGGAGGCTTCTGTGCCCATAGTCAGTCTTGATAGTCCCCAAGAGAAAAGTTCTACTCTGTCCTTTAGGATTTTAACTGTTAATAACTACAAATCTACTTTCTGTTTCTGTGGACAAGGAACAGAACGTCTCCTATTCTGAATGTTTCATAAAATAGGGCACCTTTTGTGCCCTATTCCATTATCTAGCATGACAAATACATTTGCTCATTCTGTGAAGGTAGAAAGGGCTACCCTTGGAGAATTCATTCAGAAACCTTACCCCAACTCTCCCACAATGGGCATGTATAGAGATGATTGGTCTTGCTCTTCAGACTTCAACTCAAATGATACTTAAAAGGATGTCAAAACTGCTGTTATAGCATGATATAAATCATTGAGCACAGAAATCCTCCGGAAAGGGTTAGAGGCCTTCAGACCTAGGTAGAGGATATGTTGGGACATTTTGTTTTTTGTTTTTTTGGGGGGGGGCATCACTGCTCTCCGCTGGTGGGAGTAGGAGGCCCAGCCCCACTGCTGGAATTGAACCTCCGTCCCAGTGGGCCGCAGTCCCGCGCACAACCACTACGCCACCGGGGTTCAGCTTGTTGGGACATTTTGATATTTTTTGTTTAATAACTTTTCTACAATTTTATAGTCATGTGTTTTTGACTTACCCATATATGTTATAATATGTACTTGTAATTTGTCATGTAGTCTTGTGTAACTGTCAACATCTGTCTCTGTATCTCTAAATATTATTTTGATACTATTGTCAATATAATTGCCTTTTTTTTTTAAGTCATTTTATTGGGGGCTCATACAACTCATAGCATGCTCAGTACATACATCAAGTGTACGCAGACCACATTTGTCGCCATCATCATTCTGGAAACATCCCCATAGCTCCCCTCCCTCCCCACTCCCCTTTTTATTGCTTTTTAACTTCATTTTTGGGTTATTTATTGCTGGACTATAGAAATAGAGCTAAATTTTGTGTATTTGTCTTTTGTCCTGTGACTTTGCTAACTTATTAGCTCTAATTTTTCTGTAAAGATGCTGTAAGATTTTCTATATTACAAGATCATGTTGGGCTGAGCCCCGGTGGCGTAGTGGTTGTGCGCGGGACTGCGACCCACTGGGATATCAAAATGTCCCAACAAGCTGAGCCCCGGTGGCGGCTCCACAGAGCAAAGGCTGGGCCTCCTATTCCCACCACCTGAGGGCAGTGATGCCCCCCCCCCCAAAAAAAAAAATCATGTTGGTGTTAGGGGCTGAGCCCCGGTGGCGCAGTGGTTGTGTGCGGGACTGCGGCCCACAGAGTTGGCGGTTCAAATCCAGCAACAGCTCTCCAGGAGCAAGGCTGGGCTTCCTACTCCCACAAAAAATATATAAATATAGGGCTGAGCCCTGGTGGCGTAAGTGGTTGATTGTGGGACTGCAGCCCGTGGGCTTAGCGGTTCAAATCCAGCGGCGGCTCTCAGGAGCAGCACTGGGTAGCTCCCACGACCACCAGAGGGCAGTGATGCCTCTCCCAATAAATAAGTTAAAAAATATATATATATATGTATTTATATCATGCCACCTGTGACTAAAGCTTTACTTTTTCCTTTTTATTTATTTATCTTTTGTGAACCTCACTGCCCTCTGGTGGTCATGGGAGCCACCCAGTGCCGCTCCTGAGAACTGCCCCTGGATTTGAACCGTCAAGCTTGCGGGTTGCAGTCCAGCATTCAACCACTGCACCACCGGGGCTCAGCCTACTTTTTCCTTTTTAATCTGAATGCCTTTTATTTCTTGTATAATTGGGCAAGAACTTCCAGTACAATGCTAGTAGAATTCGATAAGCTCTTTAAGTCTTTTATTCTTGAGCTAATGGGTTTTCATGGGCACTACACAAACGGTGGGGAAGGGAGGACCACATCTGGCCTCTTTTGGCTTCCCCGTTGCCATCAGGGGGTCAGACATGCCTCCTTCCACCATTGCTGGGCACTCAAATCTGACAGTAATGGCACTCTATTTCTATGCTGGGTTTGATAATTCATTGCAGTGGCCACATAGAATTAACTTGCATTCCTGGGCTACATCCCCCACTTTCATCATGATGTATAGTTCTCATATTAATGGATTCAGTTTGCTAGGATTTACTAAAAATGTTTGCATATATAGTCAAAAGTAATATTGATCTAGAGTTTTCCTGCGATATCCTTGTCATGTTTTGGTGTCAGGATAGTACTAGTGCCAAGTCTGAGCCCTGGTGGCATAGTGGTTGTGTGCAGAACTGCGACCCAAAGAGCTGACAGTTCAAATCCAGCAGCAGCTCTCCAAGATAGTACTAGTCCCAGTGAATGTATGTGCTAGTCGAAACCTAATGCTTCAGTCTTGCCAACCACTGTGTCCTTTAAGAATACTGTCCATTCTAGCCATACAGGCTTATATATCATATGTACTTGAGTATAAGCCGACCTGACTTTCAGCTGGGCCACCTAATTTTACCACATAGACTGCATTAAAAATGTGCTGAAAAACTCGGCTTATACACATGTATATACGGTATCTCTCTAATACATCCTGGCCATTTCTGTCTTTAGCCTTGTCTTATACCCCCTTACCTTCGATCTCTACGATCTTCTTTACAAGGAGCTTTGGTGACTCTGTCAGGTAAAAGTGTTGCTGTGAATTGCAAGGTCAGTAGTTCAATCCCACCAACCCTTCTGAGGGAGGAAGATGAGGCTATCTGCTCGTGTCAAGAACTACAGCCTTAGAAACCCTAGACAGGGTTTTTATGAATTGGCATTAACTCATTGGCAGGGAGTTTGATTTTATCTTCATTATACATACCTTAATCTTCAAAGCCCACTTTCCTGATGAAATCTCCTTGTCTGCTCCAACCTTTTCTTAAATCTTAAATTCTCTGAATTCCCTTAGCATTTAATGAATGTTTATTTATGTTCTCTACTATGCATATACAAGGGATACCCACAAGAAAACCTTTGGGAAAAAGTCTGGCTTGCTTCGGAGCTGTTCTTTCAAAGCTCTTTTTGCTGGTCAGTAAGAACCTAAGGCACAAATTTCACAGCAACCCTTCTCATTCCCAAATCTTCCATTAAAATTTACTGAACTGAACTCCAAGATAGGCCAGATAGCTTCCCCATCTCTTCGATGATTCGTTGTCTTTGGTCTTCGAGCACAAGTGCATGAATTTTGTTGACATTTTTACCTGTTTGGGAAGTTGATGGACATCCAGAATGAGATTTGTCATCAATCAACCGAGATTTCACTTTTTTGAAATGAGAAAACCACTTATGCACTTGAGTTTTATCCATATTGCTGCCCTTATAAGCCATGTTCAACATCACAACAGTTTCTGTGGCATTTTTCCCAAGCAGGAAACAAAATTTCATAGGACACGCTGTTCTCTTAAATAAGCCATCACCAAAAAAAGAAAAAAGAGAGAGAGAGAGAGAGATGTTTTACAAAAAAATTCACTGTGACGAGAGAGAACCTTTCCAGGTGATGCCACGGGGTGCACTAACTCAGAGCGAGTTGCTTGATGATTGCCTATTGGGAAAAATGTGTACTATGAAAGCTTCGCCCAGTGCGAAGGAGCTTTTTTCCTGCTTTTTGGAGGGTACTCCCTCATATGTCTCTCTCCTCAACTAGGCTAAGTGTCTTGAAGACTTCTTGTTGTTAGTTATATTTCTGCATTTTCATTTCTTATAATACTTAGGATTTTGCCTTTTATCACTTAGTATTATGTATTGTACCATAGGGAGCCCTGGTGGTGTCTTGGTTCTGTGTTAGGCTGCTCGCTGAGTGATCAGCAGTTTGAAAGCACCAGCAGCTCTGCAGGAGAAAGAACTTTGTAGTCACTTAAATAGGTAGAGTCTCGGAAAACCCACGGGGGGGGGGGGGGGGGGGGGGGGGGGGGGGGGGGGGGGGGGGGGGGGGTGCAATGGATCAGCACTGACTCAGTGGCAGTTGTTTGTTTTTGTTTGGTGTTTTGTACCACAGTGGCAGATACTAGAGCTAGAGCAAGAAACAAGACAGGCCTAGTTCTGTTCAGAGGGCTTAGACTAGTAAAGGGCCCACAAACAAGTAAAAAAATATATACAGTCTAATACATGGTAAGTTAGGACTTACTATGCGTTTCCAGTGTAGTGACTGTTTAACATCACAACATCACACCTCTATCATAAACTGGTTCTAATGTAAGTCAAATACTTCTTTTTAAATTTATTTTTACAGCCCAATAGGTGGCCTAGTTTCAACAGTAAATCATAACATTGAACATCTGTGAGTGATTGGGAATGGTAACATCAGCAAATTACATGCTTCGGCATTATATATAGGACATATTACTAAAGAGGTGTACCAATTACCAATTTTTTTAAAAAGTCACATTCTTAAATACATGGTAAGTCAGTTTTAAAATAGGACAAGAACAATGAAGGAAGCAAACATGAAACTGAGAGAAGATAGCATTGAGAACAACCTACATTGGACCAAGTGTGAAGGAAGGCATGATGTTGGTGGATCAGTAAATTCTTTAAGACAGATGATTCAGTTAGATGGGATCTTGTCTTTTGTTTTGTTCATAGTAGCCCTGTCCTGTGCAGTTTATTCTGCCCCTAGCAGCTTACTCTGCTCAGTCGGTAGTAAGCTGCTCAATTTCGTTGACCACCTTATGTTTTGATATTTGATTTACATGCAGTTGAAGGAAATTATACATAGCAAAATTAGGTGCTATGTAAATTATATAGCTTCACATGAAATGATTGTAGTAGTATAATAACTATCGCAATTAAGATAATATTGGGCTGAGCCCCGGTGGCGTACTTGGTTGAGTGTGGGAGTACAGCCAGTGGGCTTGGTGGTTCAAATCCAGCAGCGGCTCTCAGGAGCAGCGCTGGGTAGCTCCTACGACCACCAGAGGGCAGTGATGCCCCCCCCCCAAAAAAAGATATTAATATTGACACAATCCACAATGTTCTTTCCCCACTTGTGCATTTAGGTCTCTGCAGCATTATCACCTGTATAGGCTTGTGTAACTGTCAGACAGTTAAGATAATGGAACAGTTCCTATCATCACAATCACCTCTGGTGCTGCCCTTTTATCAACACTAAAGTATCTTCCATATCTATGATTTTGTTATTTCAATCATAGTGTATAAATGGGACCATACAGTATGTAAACTTTTGGCGTTTGATCTTTATACTCAGCATGTCTTTGGAGACGCGATCAAGTTGTCGCATTTTTCAGTAGTTTGTTTCATTTCTTCCTGAGTAATGTTCCATGGTGGGGATGTACCACACTTGGTTTCACTGTTCACCCATTTTGCTATCGTAAATGAAGCTACTATGGGGGAAAAAAAAGCTACTCTGGACATTTATTTTGCATGAACGGAAGTCTTCCATTTCTCTGAAATAAATAACCAGGAGCACCACTGCGAGATCATATTAGATTTTATTAAGGCTTGGCAGTTCTGCTTTACTACCAACTGTGCATACACGGTCCACTTTCTGTATATCCCTGTCAGCATTTGCTAGTGTCACTCTCCATTTTACCATTCTAATAGTGTTTAGACCAAGCTTGCATATGTTTGCAGTTAACAGGACTTTGTTGATATGATAGTCTCTCCATTTTTGCATTTTCTTAGGACCTAGAGGCTGCCATCCAGCCAGATACCAGCCTGGTCTCAGTCATGACTGTGAATAATGAGATTGGAGTGAAGCAGCCCATTGCGGAAATAGGTACGTGCATCACGGATGTACAATCTGTGAGAGGAGCAGGGTTGCACTGGACACTGTAGTACTGGACGGAGAGCAGTACGGAAATTAAGGAAAAGAACCTCAGTTTTTGCTCATTCTTTATTATCCCCTTTAGGCCCAGAGACTCACCCTATACTCTCTTAGGCATATTAGTACATAGCAAAAAAAAAAAAAATTTTTTTTTTCACTACTATAGAGTCAATTCCAATTCATAGTGACCCTGTAAGGGCAGGATAGAAGGATAGAACTGCCCATGTGAGTTTCCAGGACGAACTCTGCGGGAGTAGAAAGTCTCTTTTTCCCCATGGAGTGGCTAGTGGATTCAAACTGGTAACCTTATGGTTAGCAGCCCAATGCATGTGTAACTCACTGTGCCACCAGGCTTCTGTATTAGTAAATAGATCTTTTTTTTTTTGGTGGGGGCATCACTGCCCTCAGGTGGTGGGTGTAGGAGGCCTAGTCTTTGCTCCGTGGAGCTGGAATCAAACCTCCATCCCAGTGGGTCGCAGTCCCGCACACAACCACTACGCCACCGGGGCTCAGCCCATCATGGATATTTTGACTTGACGCTTTGCTCTCCTTATTTCATCCAGTCAAAGAAGCTAGAACCCAAAAAGATGGAAATGATGGATTATGGCGAGGGGCTAGTGATGTGGTCATGGTGTTATATTTTGGGACCCACATTGTTTTTCCTCTCTGTTGTTTCCTCAGGGCAGATTTGCAGTTCCAGAAAGGTTTATTTCCACACCGATGCAGCTCAGGCGTTTGGAAAGATCCCACTGGATGTCAATGACATGCACATTGACCTCATGAGCATCAGTGCTCATAAAATTTATGGTCCAAAAGGTACACACCTCTTCACCCGCCTCCTCCTGAGACCTCGCAGTAGCCCACGAACAGGTCATTCCGTGGATCTCTGGGAGACTTTTCTTTGCTCTCAGAGGAAATGGGATCCATCCCTTACAGAACGCTGTTGTCATTTAACAGGAGTCGAGTATACTTACCCATGTGAAATGCCTAGAACTTAGTATTCAGGAGACGACTCTTCATAGTCAGTTTAGAAAACCCTCAAAAAGCGCCTGAAAGCTAATTTGGCTGAGGGATAAGAGATTTCGTCCTCTCAGATTTAGTAGATAGGCCCAGCTTTCTTGAGTTCTTCTTTCCTGAGATCTTGCCTTAGCTTGGGCCAGATTACACGGGCTCTTATTTTTTTAAATTTTGGTATCTAACAGATTTAGTAGTCTGTGCTCCCCCTAGTCTCTCAAGGATAGCTTTCTGTCACTCATGACCCTCCTCTAGGGATGTGTTCAATCTTGAGGTAGACCTTCTCCCCCAACCCGAGGGCCGAGATAGTCCTCTGTATTACGGAAGCAGCCATACAAACAAACAAATAATTCTTCTATCTTGGGGTTCAGATTTGTGGTGATTAGTGATACTTTTGCTGGTACACTTTCTGTGTCTATCGGGTGTGTCATTTGGGTGTACATCTGTTAGAAAACAAAATATGATGAATTCCTAGATGTATGAAAAAATACAGTTTTTTAGCATTCTCACACATTGTAAAGTGGTTTTGTGACCTGAAAAAACAAAAACAAAAAGCAACCGTTGAGTTCACTCTCATTCATAGTGTCTTTATGGGACAGGGTAGAACTGCACAGTTTCTGCTCCTGTGATCTTTATGGATGCACACTGTGACATTTTTTCTCCGGTAGAGCATTTGTGTGGCTGATGGGTTCCAGCAGCGGGTTTCCTGGCTAACACCAGTGCTCTAACCCCTGTGACATCAGGGGCTCTTGCTTTTACTTTCCGTGTATCTGTTTTTACCCAGCCGCGTGTATCATACCAATGAGCAGCTCTGATCAGAATTATTCAGGTGTCCGTCTCAAGACAGCTAATGCCCACAGTCATGGACAGTGTCTGAGCACGCTGAATTCGAGATACTTCAATTTTATTTTTTTGAAATGGAGGAATGAACTTCATAAATATTGTTGGGTACTTAACTAATTAAAAAAAATTAATGGAGGGGCTGAGCCCCGGCATAGTGGTTGTGCGCGGGACTGCGGCCCACTGGGACGGAGGTTCAATTCCAGCAGTGGGGCTGGGCCTCCTACTCCCACCGTCGGAGAGCAGTGATGCCCCCCCCCCCACCAAAAAAAAAAACATTGCTTCATAGTAAATTTGGAAACCGCTGTCTTAGTTCCTTTTGCTTGGATTTTTTTTTTTTTTTTGTGGGCATCACTGCCTCTGGTGGTCGTGGGCACTACCCAGCCGCTGCTGGATTTGAACCGCCAAGCCTGCGGGCTGCAGTTCTGCACTCAACCACTTATGTCACCGGGGCTCAGCCCGTTGTCTTAGTTTCTATGGTATCTTCAGTCCCTGCCTGAACAGTGGTTCTGTATGAAAAAGAGTAAGTAAATGAACATTATTGAGTGCCCATTCGATTGAAAAACCCTTGAGTACATGTTTACTTTTGTATACATTCTCATGCGTTGGTAGGAAATTCATCTGAGATGGTTTGCTGACTCACAGGTTTTACATATTTTTAAATGTGATAGACCCGAGGGGATTGTACCAAATTTTACTTCCATTCTGACTCCTTTTATATTCCATAAAGTTTTTGCATGTTTGCTTGCCTGATTACCGTTTTTGAAAAGGTGATACCAGTTTTATTCACAAGGTTCAAACTTCAAAAGCTGCTAAAAAGTGCAGTGCAAAAAAAAGAATGCCGTGCAAAAGTATCCCTCCCACCACTGACCTACAACCAGATGGCTTCCCTCTGGGGAGGCAGTTCCTTGGGTAATATTTTTTTAAATTGGGGGTTTGTACAACTCTTATCACGATCCATACATTCACCCATTCTGTCAAGCACATTTGCACATTTGTTTCCGTCATCCTCAAAACCTTTTCTTTCTACTTGAACTTTGAGTAATTTTTTATAATTATTCTTTCCACATGTGCCTTGCTTCCACTGGGCTTCGTTGCCTGTTCGCTAAACATAGCATGATAATCATCTTTCTGCATCTTGCTTCAACCAACAGCACATCTTTTTTCAATAGCTAAATGCAGGTTTTATTTGGGAGCCCCTCTGGCACAATGGGGTAGGCACAGGGCTGCTAACTGACAGGTGGACCATTCAAAACTACCCACTGTTCCACGGGGGAAAGATGAGTCTCCCCCTCTGTATTGACTCCCAGTCCTTCAGAAGCACGATGAAGCCGTTCTACTCATCCTGTCTAGTCACTATGGGGTGCAACTGATGTCATAGCAGCAGTAGTAGTTTTTTAACAAGGGACTGAAGAGATTTTAGATTATTAGTACAACCCAGAAAGCATGTCTATGTACTTTTATATGCCTGTTTGATATTTCATTGTATGGACATAATCATTATTTATTTGATCATCTCTCCAATGGAAGGCATCTAAGTTATTTCTTTTTTTTTGGTTTTTGGGGCATCACTGCTCTCCGGTGGTGGGAGTAGGAGGCCCAGCCCCACTGCTGGAATTGAACCTCCGTCCCAGTGGGCCGCAGTCCCGCGCACAACCACTACGCCACCGGGGCTCAGCCCCTGTTTCTTTTTATTTATCTATTTATTAAACTTTTGTTGTTTTTTTTTGTGGGGGGGTGGGCATCACTGCCCTCTGGTGGGAGTGGAAGGCCCAGCCTTCTCCTGGAGACCTGCTGCTGGATTTGAACCGCTAAGCCAGTGGGCCGCAGTCCTGCACTCAACCACTGCACCACTGGGGCTCAGCCCAAGTTATTTCTGATCTTGGCTATTATGAATAATGTTGCTTTAACGCCACATTTCATACATGAATAGCAACTATTTTAAAATGTTTCGCCATTATTCCTTCTGGGAGTCACCTGCTGAATGAGAAATGACTTTGTTACAAATTATACTTTCTCTGCCATTTCTTTTAACCACCATCCTCCCCCCACTTTTTATATTCAGAAAAATTGAAAGATTATGTAAAAGATGTCCCTTTGGAGAGTGATACTTTGTCTCATCTACATTTCTCTCTTTCTCTCTCTCTCCTTAAACCACTCTTTGCTTGCCAGGAGTCGGCGCCATCTACATTCGCCGCCGGCCCCGTGTGCGCGTGGAGGCCCTGCAGAGTGGAGGGGGGCAGGAGCGGGGTATGCGGTCTGGGACAGTGCCCACACCCCTGGTGGTGGGGCTGGGGGCTGCGTGTGAGGTGGCACAACAAGAGATGGAGGTATGGGGAGAGCAATTTCCGCCCACAACTTCCCCTGTAACTAGGTCTTCTGTTTAGAGGCTTCTCAGAAAGGACAGTCAGAAGAGGAGCTTTAAGAAAACCTGTCACTGTCTTAGTGCTGCTGGCATCTTGCTTGCTCCAGGGGGGGAAGACTTTAGGTTCCCTTACTTAAGCTCTTAATGGTTATTAGATCATATGTTTCTGGGTGGTTAGGGCCTATGTCCTGTTGACTAAGCTCCTCGTTTGCACACCAGGCACTGTGTTCGCTGCTGGGGATACAATGGTCTCCTTGAGTAACTTAGTGTACTAAGTAATTTACAGGCCTTTGCAGGCACAGAAGGGCTCTTCAGCCCGAGTGTTCCTGAATTGCTCGATGGTCACTGTGCTTAGCCCTCTCTCGCCTGCTCCTCAGTATGACCATGAGCGCATCTCAAAGTTAGCACAACGGCTGACAACGAAGATAATGCAGAGCCTTCCCAATGTGGTGATGAACGGGGACCCTGAGCACCATTACCCAGGTAGACCCCCTTCCGTCCCCATCCTGGACAAGCTTGAGACTCTGCACGCTCCCTCATGGTGGTTCTTTCTTACAGGCTGCATCAACCTCTCCTTCGCTTACGTAGAAGGGGAAAGCCTGCTGATGGCACTCAAGGACGTCGCCTTATCCTCAGGCAGGTGAGCTGGATCAATGTGGCAGGCCAGCTACATGCCATGGCAGCTTCCTGAGTTTCCCACAGTACACGTGGAAATAGTGCTAGGTTACAGGGAAAGAGCTCTTGTTTAAGAGGAAGGTCATTTTATGGATGATCATTGTTTACGTGGGTTGACCCAGACTGAAATTTGCCACCAGGGAGGGTATCCTCAGGTATTTTGCGGTCCCAGGCGTTGTTCAGCTCTGTTCTAGGGTTAGATCCGTAGCTCTGGCCCAGGCCTCCAGAACTGAAGGCTGCTCCAGGGTCGTCAAAGGTTTAGTTGCCCGCAAGACTGGTACAGATGTTATATTCTATGCTTGAGAATGAGCACAGGGTCCCCTACTGCCTTTTTTGGTCAAACCCAGGCCATGTAGCATCGTGCTTTTTCATGGTTTGGCAGGACGTGGAGGAGGTAGGTTCACATCCCTTGATGGGCCAGTACTATCTGACTCTTTCGTTCTGTCAAATTACGTCTCTTATTTGTAAGATGTGACCCAGGGCCTAGGAGTTTGGAACTAAATGTCATCACTGATGAGCTGAGCAGGGCTCTTGTATTTCTCTCCTCAGTGCCTGTACGTCTGCTTCCCTGGAGCCCTCTTACGTCCTCCGAGCGATTGGCACTGATGAGGACTTAGCTCATTCTTCCATCAGGTCAGTGCTGCAACATGTGTGAAAGGCAGATCACCCCCTTTTGAATCTTTCACTTCTTATAATCTTAGTCTATATCTAGTTTTCCTCCTACCTTCTTGATTCTTCTTGAAATTTTCCAATGCTGTGGTTCTCAGCCTTTATTGAGTATCACTGGGAAATTCACGAAGGAGGAAGATTCCTGAGTTCTACATCCAGAGATTCTGATTCACTAGGTCTGGAGTTGAGAGAGTGCGTTAGTCTTGGTTGACTAGAGAAGAAAATCCAGAGACACTTGTATGTATTAAGAAAGAGCTTTATATAAAAGAGCAAATATATATTGAGAATACCTCCCAACCCAGTTTAGATCAAGTCCATAAGTCTGACATCAGCCCACATATCCGATACCAGTCTTTAGATTCCTCTTCAGATTCACGCAACACATGCAATGACCCCGAATGCAGGAAGATCACAGGGCAGAGGGTGGACAGCCTTGTGACTTCAGTGGGGGTGGGAGCTGGTGTGGGCCTCCATGTGGCTCCTCCGGCTCTAGAGCTCCAGCGCCATCAGCGTAGCTCCTGTCTTCCCAACAGGAAGGTGAAGCAGAGTGCTTCCCTCTCCAGGAGGAGGACAGGAGTTCCCAGAATCCTCCAGAGAAGGCCACGCCCACACAAAGGCCTCATTGCCTACGACCTGATGGACAGGCTAGACCTCACTCCTTCACAAGTAGATAGGAGACTAAGTAACTGCCACATACCAGAATTTTTTTCTTGGGTGATTGGAAATATGGTGAGCTACATGTCATGTTCTGAGAAAGACTAACTTTGGAGAAGGCCTAAGTGGGAAGGACTACATTCTTCTCTCTAGGAGGCCCTCGACGAGTATTTGCCAAATGAATTTACCCTGGTACCAGTGCCCTGATGCAGAGTTCTTGTTCTGCCCCTTTTTCAGGTTTGGCATTGGCCGCTTCACTACAGAGGAAGAAGTGGACTATACAGCAGAGAAGTGCATCCAGCATGTCAAGCGTCTGCGAGAAATGAGGTTTATAGTATTATGCCAGGGGTCTTTGGCGGGGAAACTGTTGTGCTGGCTCCTCTCATCTTAACTTTTTTGTGTGTGTGGTATCACTGCCCTGGTGGGAGAAGGAAGCCCAGTCTTGCTCCTGGAGAGCTGCTACTGGATTTAAATTGCCAACCGTGTAGACTGCAGTCCCACACACAACCATTATGCCACCGGGGCTCAGCCCCGCTCCTGTCGTCTTTTTTTTTTTTTTTTGGGGGGGGGGCCATCACTGTTCTAGGTGGTGGGAGTAGGAGACCCAGCCCCACTGCTGGAATTGAACCTCCATCCCAGTGGGCCACAGTCCCGTGTACAACCACTACGCCACCGGGGCTCAGCCCTGTATTTTATATTTATTTATTTAATTTATTTTTCTTTTTAAAAAAAATATATTAAAATCATTTTATTGGGGGCTTGTACATCATTTTTCACAATACATACATACATATACTGTGCCAAGTACCTTCGCATGCCTGCTACCATTATCATTCTCCAAATATCTGCTTTTCTACTTGTGCCCTTGATATCAGCTTCCAATCCTTTCTCCTCTATAGAGACCGTATCTTTTTTTTTATTTTTGTTTTTTTGGGGGGACATCACTGCCCTCTGGTGGTGGGAGTAAGAGGCCCAGCCTTTGCTCCTGTGGAGCTGGAATTGAACCTCTATCCCAGTGGGCCACAGTCCCGCGCACAACCACTACGCCACCGGGGCTCAGCCCAGAGACTGCATCCTTTTAAAGACTGAAAAACAAAATAAAAACCAAACTCACTGCTGTCAATTCTGACCCATAGCAATATCATAGGATAGGGCCTCCACTCCCACCAAAGGGCAGTGATGCCCCCCCCAAAAAAAAACAAACAAAAAACAAACAAAAAATATTGGCTAGGCGAGAACTGGCCCTGTGGGTTTTCTAATTGGTAACTCTTTAGAGAGTAGCAGTTTTTCTTCCTTGCCAAAGCGCCTGGTTCCCAACTGCTGACCTTGTGGTTTACAGCATCACGCATAACCCACCATACCACCAGAGTTCTTGTTTAAATGTTAATACTAAATGTTCCATAATCGCAGGTGCTATTTTTCATTACTGTTGACCGTGGTTGGGGTGGAATCTGACAAGGATGGCAGTGTGAAGCCGCCAGCCGCTCCTAGGGCAAGAGACGGGGCTTGGAACTGATGGGGTGTTGCCGTCTCGGAAGCTCGCAGGGGCCGTGCGGCCTGTCCTGTCGGGTCGCTTTCAGTTGTCCTTGACGCCATGGCTGTGACTTTGGTTTTTGGTTTGTTTACTGATAGTACTAGCAGTTGTCCCCCCAGCAGTACAAGTAAAAATCTCACTGGTTTATAAACGAGTTATAGCAAAACTCCCTTCAAGATGGGATTCTTCATTTGGGCTCTGTGTTCAACTTCAGTAGTTAGATACATGATTGCTCTGGGTTACATGCCAAGTGTGGGGCAGTTATACATAGTTCTAGAGCTCTTACCAGATTCTGAAATGTGGGCAATCACTGCTCAGAGTTCTAGTGGGAAAGGCACCTTGACTCATCAGCTGCCACCATGGTTCCTTCTGGGAGCCAGAGCGCTCAGGTTTCTCTGGGAACTGTGCAGGATCTGGGTTTCTTCCACAGCATGGCTTCCGCTCTGGCTCAACTTGACTTTGAAATTCCTTGATCCATTTGTTGGGAAAGAAAGTTCATGCATCCACTCACTCTGCTTCCATTTGTCAGCACTTTCAGGACATTCTGTGGTCTGGATTTTTTCTTCCCGTGGCCAAGCTTAAGCATTTACAGATTTCATGACTTTCTTGGGTTCATGATTCTTCCTTTAATGTGGTTTTCTTATAAGTACCACGCGCTAACCAATTGCGCGACTGGAGCATTTTGTAATGTGGCTTTGTCATACTCTGGCATATCCAAGGTGCATTTTTTTTTAGGGGAATAGTCACTAGATAGTTATTCCATTTCATTTAGTAAGTTACACTAATTAATACAGCTAAATAAAATGTTGATTATGAATTCCAATATATACACAGAAAAAGTATACAAAAATGTACTTAAAATCATTTTATTAGGGGCTTCACAACTCTTATCACAATTCATACATCCATCAATTTTGTCAAACACATTTGTTGCCATCATTTCAAAACATTTTCTACTTGAGCCCTTGATATCACTTCTTCAGTTTCCCTCTCTCTCATGAACCCTTGATAATGTCTCAGTTATTATTTTGTCATGTCTTACACTGTCCAGTGTCTCCCTTCACTGACTTTTCTGTTTTCCATCCCCGCAGTAAAGGGGTTATATGTAGATCCTTGTGTTCATTTCCCTCTTTCTCCCCCACCTTCCCAGGGGATATTTTTACAGACCATGCTGCCATCAAACCTAGCTGTGACTCATCTGCACCCTATTCCTTCTCTCCTCTTACAAATTGAACTCAGCCTCACCCCTGTTGCTTTCCTTTTTTGTTTTTTTATGGTTTTTGTTTTTAGGCATCACTGCTCTCCGTTGGTGGGAGTAGCAGGCCCAGCCCCACTGCTGGAATTGAACCTCCGTCCCAGTGGGCCGCAGTCCCGCGCACAACCACTACGTCACTGGGGCTCAGCCCCCCTGTAGAGAGTTGGTCTTTGTTAGCTTATGATAACCTGGGCAATGTTTTATTCTGTTGTATGCAGGATCTCTGTAAGTCCAAACCCACTGAATTATATTCAACACCATAATAAATGACATTTCCTAAAGAGACATAAATGAAATAAGTACTTTTAAATAGCCATGGAAGGGCTGAGCCCTGGTGGCGTAGTGGTTGTACACGGGACTGCGGCCTACTGAGACGGAGGTTCAATTCCAGCAGTGGGGCTGGGCCTCCTACTCCCACCACCACCGGAGAGCAGTGATGCCCCCCCCCCCAAAAAAAAAATAGCCATGGAAACTGTTACAAATGCCAAGGTATACTGAGAATCATAGTGTAAAGGAGTAAGCCAGGAAGAGAGGGGAAATCTAAGCCACAGATTTTCATAGAACATGGAAGCGTTATCTGATCTGGTATCATCATTCAAGATATCCAAGCAAAGGGGATCAGAACTTAGCAGAGACTTTGTAGTAGCAGTTCTTTTGTGTGATGGGATGCTTAGGTCCAAGTTCCAAAACGTTCCTCTTTAATGGATCCAGGGAAGTTGAAACTACAGTGTAATTCAGATGAGATGAGGATGGTAGAAATTGGATGAGGGTGCTGCATACCTAGATGATTCAGGGATAAGCCCCAGGCCTACTTGTAGAAAAAAACCTAGACACTAGTGCTGAAAAGTGGGCCATTCGTGAAGAGGGGGGTTAGGAGAGAGCTTGGACTTTTATGCTTTGCATGAACTCAAAGATCTGGGTCTTAGGGGGGCTGAGGAATTGTGTTCCTACCCTTTCACAAGTGGGATAGGAGCTCCGAGAAGATGACATGCCTGAGGCCCATTGAAGGAGCTCTTGTGGCCTAGTGGTTACAATATAAGCTACTAAGTACAAGGTCTGTGATTTAGAACCACCAGCTGCTCTGTGAGAGAAAGATAGGCCTTTCCTGTTAAGAGTTACAGTTTTGCAAATTCATGGGGGCAGTTCTACTCAGTCCCATAGGGTCGCTATGAGAGGCATTGGTTCAGAGCCTACTGTAGCTGAGCCTAGGGTAACTGGTTATTATTTGTTGGCAGTTGAGAAGAGGCTGGAACTAGCAAGGATTTTCAGGTAGTTACAGACGACTTACTAGCTCTCTGTATTGGGATCTGCCGAGGCAAGGATACAGAGCAGAAATACAGACAGAAGGAAGCGAGCCATTACTAATGACTTCGGAACCAACATTGACTGCTCCCTCTTTGAGCCTGTCCTCACCCAATCTCTCTTCTTTTTGACAGCCCCCTCTGGGAGATGGTACAAGATGGCATTGACCTCAAGAGCATCAAGTGGACCCAACACTGAAAGAGCAGCACATGGTGAGGGGCTGGTCGTTCCTGCTTCACTGAACCATGCACACCAGACACCTTGTTACACCCAGGAGGTGTTCCTTATTGAAACCAGAATTGCTATACTCCGGTTGACTTCAGCATCAATCCACCTCCGTGACAGAAATGCAAGAAAACTCTTTCCCCAGCCCTGGCTCCTTTACTGAGAAATATTCCCTATTTCTCTCCTGGAGTCTTCCGCTAGTCTTACAATGGGTGTGCATTATCACCATGAAACTGTAGGGAAATTCATTTCGATACTACTGCTGGACAAGCGTGTGTCCTTGAAGGAAGAGAGCCAAAGAGACAGGGCAGGATGTTCTTTGGGACCCGAGTGCTCTTCATGGACATTGAGTTGCTACTTTTTCGCTGCTGAGCTTGATTGGCTCCCTCAAGAACATACATAGTCAACTAAGATTTTGTCATTTGTGGTAATTCCAAAGACCACCTCTTTATATTGATTATAGACCAAACAGCAAGTTACTTAGAAGGCTTTTGTCCTTCCTATTCTCATCCTTCTTTTTACCTAAACAGAGCTAGAAAAGACCCATCGTTAAAATAAATTGTTTCTTTCCTTAAAATTTGTTGATTTACATATTGAAGAAATAAATTCACCTACTATATACTATATGACTTATTTATTTATTAATTATTTTATTGGGGACTCATACAATTCTTTATCATCTATAAACCCATCCATTGTATCAAACACATTTGTACATTTGTTGCCATCATCCATCATTTTCAAAACATTTTCTTTTTTTGTTGTTTTTGTCTTTTGGGCATCACTGCCCTCTGGTGGTGGGAGTAGGAGGCCCAGCCTTTGCTCCTATGGAGCTGCTGCTGGAATTGAACCTCCATTCCAGTGGGCCACAGTCCCACGCACAACCACTACGTCCCCGGGGCTCAGCCCCAAAACATTTTCTTTTTACTTGAGCTCTTGGTATCAACTTCTAATTTTTTTGCCTGCCTTCCCTTATAAACCCTTGAGAATTTATAAATTATTATTTTTTCATGTCTTATACTGAATGATGTCTCTCTCTGCTCACTTTTCTGTTGTCCATCCCCCTGAGAGGGAGTTAAGGTAGATCATTGTGATTGGCTCCCCTTCTCCACTTCCCCCCCTCTCCACACATTGTCCTTACCGCTCTATGACTTTTATGAGAAAGTCTTAAGCACTGCAGAAGCTGTACTTGGGCCCTGTGGCACTACTGACTGCCACTTTACCTGATTCCAACATAGGACTGAATCTGCTCACATAGTTTTTCATTCAACAGTTACTAGTGTGCCTACCTAGGAGCCAGTGATTGTTCGGGGTGTTGGGGATATTCTGATAAATGAGAACGGGAAAGGATCCTTCTTTCTTTTTTTGGGGGGAGGCATCACTGCCCTCTGGTGGTGGGAGTAGGAGGCCCAGCCTTTGCTCTGTGGAGCTGGAATTGAACCTCCATCCCAGTGGGCCGCAGTCCCACGCATAACCACTACACCACCGGGGCTCAGCCCTGCTTTAGGTTTTAATGACGTGTGACTGTGGTATTGGAAGATGTCACTGAATTTGAAATCACACCAGACGAAAGGACTACAAAATCAGATTTTACTAAATGGAAATTACATAATGTTAGCCCTGGAGGAGAAGGACCTGAAGTAGGAGTGGATTTTCTTGACTTACGCTTGCTTCTATTTTGTTCTATAAAGGCAACAGATGTATTATTTTTTATTTTATTTTATCTATCTATCTATCTATCTATCTATCTATCTATCTATCTATCTATCTATCTATCTATCTATCTATTTATCACTGCCCTCAGGTGGTGGGAGTAGGAGGCCCAGCCTTTGCTCCTGGGAGCCGGCACTGAACCTCCATCCAAGTGAGCCGCAGTCCTGTGCACAACCACTACGCCACCGGGGCTCAGCCCCAATAGATGTATTTTTAAAAAAACACTTTTTAGCTGAGCTCCAGTGGTGAAGTGGTTGAGTGCGGGACTGCGGCCCACAGACTTGGCTGTTCAAATCCAGCAGCAGTTCTCCAGGAGCAAGGGTGGGCCTCTACTTCCACCAGAGGGAAGTGATGCCCACCCCCCCCAAAAAAAAACAAGAAAAAAACCCTTTTTAACATTCTAAGAGAATCTATGACTGCTACATTTCCCGTTACAGGGATACTTTGAAGATGCATTATAGATGTCAATTTTTGTGTAGGTGATCATAATTTTTTTTTTGTTTTTTTGTTTTTTGGCATCACTGCCTTCTGGTGGTGGGAGTAGGAGGCCCAGCCTTTGCTCCTATGGGGCTGGAATTGAACCTCCATCCCAGTGGGCCACAGTCCCACACACAACCACTACGCCACCGGTGATCATAATTATATTGGGAGAACAAAAAGTAAAAGTTTGTTGTGTGAATATGAAAATAAAGGTATTTTAGGTTAAACATTTTTGAGCCTCAATTTTGTCAACCTTCACCAGAAGTCTACTGTGTCTTCTTTTTTGGGGGGGGCATCACTGCCCTCTGGTGATCGTGGGAGCTACCCAACCTTGCTCCTGGAGGGCTGCTGCTGGATTCAAACTGCCAAGCCCTTGGGCCGCAGTCCCTCACTCAACCACTTACGCCAACGGGGCTCAGCCCTGCTCTGTTCTCTAACACTAAGTCAATGATGCTAATAATCATCAAAGTATGGGGTACACATAGATTGGGATTCTAGAACCAAAGTAACTTGAAAATAGATTTTTTTTTTTTTAAACAAGGGAGAGCGTGAACGCAGTCCCCCACTACCACAAATTGTGGAGCCTCCCGCATTTGGGGAAATCGAGGGATCAACACACCCAGAGTGCAATGGATAAGCCTCGCCCTGGGAAAACCACCTTCTTCATCATGGTATCTCCCCTGCCAGATAAGTACAAGAACTGATTTTGTTTTGTTTTGTTTTGGACATCACTGTCCTCTGGTGGTGGGAATAGGAGGCCCAGACTTTGCTCCGGTGAAGCTGGAATTGAACCTCCATCCCAGTGGGCCGCAGTCCCGCGCACAACCACTACGCCACCAGGGCTCAGCCCGAGAACTGATTTATTTAATAGATTTTTTTGGGGGGGGGAAAGCATCACTGCCCTCTGGTGGTCGTGGGCACTACCCAGTGCCACTCCTGAGAGCTGCCGCTGGTTTGAACCACCAAGCCCGCGGGCTGCAGTCCTGCACTCAACCACTTACACCAACGGGGTCAGCTCCTTTAATAGATTTTTATAATAAAGTGAACTTTCAGGAGGGATCAGAATCACCCACCAGGTAGAATTGCCTGCCTAGTGCTCCTGCTGTAAGATCAGAAAATTAAGAGGCCTGGGAAGCAAGCATGAGGAGAGAGCAATGGGAGGAATGTTCTGAAGGGACTTAGTGGAAAAGGCAGCAAGGGGGGAGCAGTATCAGAAGTGGCCAATTTCTGATATCCTCACAGCAAGGGTTCAACAGGCAGTTGTGCAGCGATAACTATTATTTACTATTATTTATTATAATAACGATAGAGCGATCATGAGAGAGAGAGAGAGAAAGGAACAATAGGAGTCAGACATATATTGTTTCATGGTACATGCTCACCTCCGCCCCACTAGATGGTCCATGGGGGAAGGGGTTACAGGATGAGGGAGAGCGTCCGGCACGGAAGGGCAGGAGAGAGTGGCAGACAGGAAAGGGAACTATGTCCCATCCTTACATACCTTCTGGAGACAAGGCAGGCCCCTAATTACAGGCAAGGTCATACATTACAGGAAGGGTTGTGCCAAATGCACACTTATAGGAAAGGAAGCTATCAGGGTCCCATGTGACAAGACCCCAGACTCCTGGATGTGGCTAAACAGGTTAGGCTAGAGATCATTAACATCAGCATGGGAATCCACCCACAGGCGTCAAAGGAAGGGAACTATCATCCGAATAGCAGGGGAGTTAGCTCTGTTGTGAGACAACACTAAAGCTTAGATAACTGGGAGTTTCAAAGAGAATGAATAGTTAACTTAAGTTCCACACCAAATGCTGGTAAATAGTTTGCTTAATACTTTGAAGTATAATAATTGTGGAAAAGTTCTGTCTTCATCCCACAGAACAGTGAGCAACGAACACCATAAACAGGTGAACAACTAGGGAATTAAAAGCAAGGCTAGTTGGAGAGTTGGATGTAGAGATCCAGCTGAGAGGAATTACTAAGAGACAAAGAAGGGCTAGTATGATGGTGGTAGAGGAGGAAGGTAAAAGGAACATAAAGGTATAAACATAGGTGTGCACTAATGAAAACATATTAATAAAATAGAGGTACTGGCATAGGTACTTATATTTATATGGCAATACATCGAGGAAGTGGACAAAGCTTGAACCTCTGGTCAAGACCTCCTCCAACGCAAGAACACTTTGTTCTAATAATCTGGCATTCTGTGATGTTCACCCTCCCAGAGCAATTGTTGAAGACAAAATGGGTGCAGCACAAGCTAATGTGGTGAAGAAGGATGAGGGTGCCCGGCTATCAGGCTCTCAAAAGGTATAGTGTATGGGGGGCTGAGCCCCGGGGGCGTAGTGGTTGTGCGCAGGACTGCGGCCCACTGGGATGGAGGTTCGATTCCAGCAGTGGGGCTGGGCCTCCTACTCCCAC